>PVKV010024399.1:0-31496 GCA_004027835.1 Alouatta palliata
TCCCTGCATCCTTCCATCCTCCCTGCATCCTTCCCATCCTCCCTGCATCCTTCCATCCTCCCTGCGTCCTTCTATCTCCCTGCGTCCTTCCATCCTCCCTGCGTCCTTCCATCCTCCCTGCATCCTTCCATCCTCCCTGCGTCCTTCCATCTTCCCTGCCTCCTTCCATCCTCCCTGAGTCCTTCAATCCTCCCTGAGTCCTTCCATCCTCCCTGCATCTTTCCATCCTCCCTGCATCCTTCCATCCCCACTGCATCATCTTCCTGCCCCACCTCCCCAGGAAAGAATAGCTCCAGTGACTGCTCCTAAGCTCACCTGCCCCACTGGCCCTTTCTCATCTCACTGCCTGGCCTGCGGCTGTGTCCCAGGGGATCGGGGAGTCTCCCTGTGCTACCTCACTCCATCCAATACCCAGATCCCAAGTCTCAGCCTCCAGCCTGGCCCAGGCCCCACCTCCTCAGGGCACACTTCTTGGCTCCTCTGGTTGGTTGGGATGAGGTGAAGCCCCAGGTCCCCAGTCTTAATCCCTGGAGGAATCTCCATCCCCTTACTCTCCTCCCTTCTCCATGTCCATTTCCCTCAATACACTTGGTCTGGACCTAGTCTTTCTAGACCAGGGCCTCACAAGACCTAGCTCAGCCAGTGTTTGCCGGATAAAAGGATGAATGACTGTGAGGCTCTTCCAGCTCTGAGCATGTTTGTTATTTGTTGACTTTAGAAATCGTTCAACTTTAAACTTGAAAGAAAGTAGGAGAGAAATAAAGAAGGAGGAAGAACGAAGCCTGCAGCGGAATCCACACTCTGTCATTCTCCGCACCACCCTCTGAGAGCTCCATTCCAAGCAGAGTTTGGTGAGCACAGCTCCTCCTCTAGGGATAGTCATGGCCAAGGTAGATCCTGCTCATGGGGTAAAAACAGTGAACTAAGAATCAAGTTCACCTGCTGGCCCTCCCATACAGCTTCAGGAAGCAGGTTCAATTCTCTTGGCATCTATTTCCCAGGTATAAAACATACGTCATATTTCCATTTTGTGATTTATTGAGCAGATACTTCCCACAGGTATGTGGCTGCATATCCAATATGTCATAAAGCAAACACAAAAACCGTGAAAAAGAAGAAAGCAGAACCGCAGGTTTATTCTAGCAGTGGAGCAAAGATAAATTTCTGGCTCTTGAAAAATTGAGCCTGTCATCAGACAAAGTGGATGGGTTTAAATAAATAAATCTTTATGCAACAAAATATTGCGAAATATATACTAAAGGAAAATCACAGAATGAGAAAAATATATCACCAATCTAACTGCAAAGAACTTGTGGCCAAAATGATTAAAATTGGTAGAAATGTATAATGTACAGTTCTAGATGCCCTTCCAGGAACTGAGCAAACGATGAGTCCAAGTGGTTTGCTCAGAAGCCATTGTCACAGCCCAAGGGAGCCGCAGTGTGGCCTAGAGTGAGCCCGGCTTCAGTAATGATTCAGAGTCCACACACCAACGTGTTAATGAGCCTGTGCCTCTCCCTTCAAATGGAAAGTGGATAATTGTATAGTTTCACTGTGTCCCCACCCAAATCTCATCTTGAATTTCCACATGTTGTGGGTGGGACCTAGTGGGAGGTAACTGAATCATGGGGCGGGTCTTTCCCATCCTGTTCTTGCGACAGTGAATAAGTCTCACAAGATCTGATGGTTTTAAAAAGAGCAGTTCCTCTGCACAAGCTCTCTCTCTTTGCTCCTGCCTTCCGTGTAAGACATGACTTGCTCTTCCTTGCCTTCCGCCATGATTGTGAGGCTTCCCCAGCCATGTGGATCCGTAAATCCAGTTAAACCTCTTTCCTCTGTAAATTGCCCAGTCTCGGGTATATCTATATTAGCAGTGTGAACGTGGACTAACACAGATATGATGACACCCACTTTGCAGGATTCTTATGAGGACAAATTAGAGCACTTGTCACTGTAGCTAGAACTCAATAAATGGCATTATTTTATTTTCAGAGGGAAAAGTGCACAGCCTCACCAGCTATTAAACATAATGGAAATGATGACGATTTAAAGGTAACATGACTTAGCTATTAAAGTAAAAATTATATTCTAGGTCACAAAAAGACTTGAACAAAAATATTAGTAGCTGTTTTATCTATAATTTCCAAATACTGGAAAAAGCCCAGATGTCTATTAGGGGATAAACAAATTGTAGTATATCCATGCAATGAAATATCTCTCAGCAATAGAAAGAATCACCCACTGGTACATGCAATAACACGGATGAATTGCAAAATCCCCATGCTGGGTAGAAGAGGATTTATGCAAAAGATTTCACATTTTATCACTTTTTTCTCTCTCTGTTTTTTGGAGACAGGATCTTACCTTGTCATCCAGGCTGGAGTGCAGTGGTGCAATCACAGCTCACTGCAACTGCAACCTCCCAGGCTCAAGCGATCCTTCCACCTCAGCCTTCCAAGTAGCTGGGAATACACATGCATGCCACCATGCCTGCTAATTTTTTGTAGAGACAGGGTCTCATTATGTTGCCTAGGCTGATCTCGAACTCCTAGGCTCAAGCAATCCTCCTGTCTTGGCCTCCCAAAGTGTCAGGATTTCAGGTGAGAGCTACCGTGGCTGGCCATATGATTCGATTTGTATGAAATTCTGGAGTAGAAGAAACTAATCTTTGGTAGAAAAAATAAAAATAGTGATTCTTGGAGCCCAGAAATTCTGATTCCAAATTCAGACTGTGTCTATTGCAGATTCTCATACACAGATATGTGTACATAATACTTTCCACTCACCCCTCTTAAACATTTTCTGTGAAACATACCCGAATCCCTTTTGGTTATGTAACTTTGGGATTCTGTTTTGTGTGACTGATCTTCATTTCTTCTTCCCACTTTTAATACTCCTTTCTGTACTGTTCAGTACTGCCTTACCCCAAGGAGGGAGGAAATATTTGCTGGGGACTTACATATCCTAGGCCCTGTAGCAGGCACTTGGCATGTGTTACCCCATTTTGTCTTCACAATAGCCCTGTGGGGGAAGCACACGTTTTACAAACGCAGAAACTGAGACGCAGCTCGCTAGCGTAGCTTGACCATTGTGATATGTGTAATAAGAAGTGGTTTTTCTTAGAGAATGAAGAGCATTCTTTTAGGCTTTATCTCTTAGACTAAGACCATTTTGAATCAATCTTATTTCTGAGTGAAAATCTTTTATTACAGTAAAAATAGCAAACTCTTTCATTCTCTAGGAGAAGAATTGGTCACTTATTTGGTCTCAGTTCTAGGAAGTAAGAGGCTTACAGTCTAAATAAACGGCTAACTTTAATTAATTGATTTTTTTTCTGTTTTAATCCCACAGCTTATAAATAACATTAGCAGTGGCTGGGACTTATTGTTGTGGCCTCTGGAAGAACTTGGGCACAGTGTAACTTTCTGGGGTCTGAAGCTGTTAATCAGATAATGAATTGTTCGTGAAGGACAGTGCTCATTGTGAAGGTGGGTGTCCTGGGATGCTCTGCCTGGTCCGTGACGTTCCTCAGCCTGTCCTTATTGTCCTGGCTCTGAGAAGAAGCTACAAAATACAGTAGAAGAAAAAGAAAAGAGCCTTTTAAAGACTTGTGATGAGTCGTTAATGATAAAAGTAACACATGCCAACAGGAAAACTGAATTTTTTCTCTCAGCAAAAAGTATAAAGATACTTCCATTTCTTAAAAAAGTTGTGGAAATAGCTTGTTATATGCATAGATTGTTGAATGCATCTCTGCTTATTTAAATTCCTGAACGTCTTATCAATGAGGCCAAAAGGCAGGAACAGGTTGTTTGGTTGTTTGTCTTTTTGAGACAGGGTCTTGCTCTGTCTCCAAGGCTGGAGTGCAGTGACGCGGTCACGGCTCACAGCAGCCTCCATCTCCTGGGTTCAAGCAATCGTCCCACCTCAGAGGCTCTAGAGCAGCTAGGACAACAGGTACACATCTCCATGCCTGGCTAATTTTTTTTTGTTTGTTTTTTTGTAAAGATGATGTCTTGCTATGTTGCCCAGACTGGTCTTGAACTCCTGGCCTCAAGCGATCCTCCCACCTTGGCCTCCCAAAGTGCAGGGATTACAGGCATGAGCCACTGCACCTAGCAGAAATAGTTTTAAGGCTATTAAAAAATATTAGAAAATATTGCTAACTTTTCTTCCAGAAGGGTTTTATCAATGTATGCTTTCATCAGCAATGTGTAGTAGCTATTTCACTGCATCCTTAGCAATACTGCATATATTAATTTTAAAAACAGAGCCAGCTTGCAAAAAAAAAAGTATTTGGTGGTAGCATTTCATTAATAATGAAGTCACAGTTTTTCTATATACTGATTTTTGGCTTCTATGATTCTATTTACTTGAAACTGTAAAACATTTATAGAGTTTTTTTGGATATTTCTATTATGTCTATATGTTGCTTTACTTTGTAAGTTCTTTACTCATTTTTCTTACATAAGGCTAATATTTTTCTTGTTGATTTTTATGAACTCTTTATATATTGAAGATATTAACTCCTTAAACACACACACAGTAAAGGAAAAGGTAGAAAGGGTGTCGTAGAGTGGGCAGGGTATTGGTAGGAGAGTAGACAGCAACTTTGATATGTACATTAGCTTTACACAGGGTTTGCAATGTAGTTTTGTTTTTTTTTGTGTGCTTGTGTTTTAGTTTTTTGATACAGAGTCTCACTCTGTCACCCAGGCCAAAGTGCAGTGGCACAATCTCAGCTCAGTGCAACCTCTGCCTCCTGAGTTCCAAAGATTCTCCTGTCTCAGCCTTCTGAGTAGCTGGGATTACAGGCATGTGCCACCATGCCCTGCTAATTTTTGTATTTTTAGGAGAGACAGGTCTTCACCATGTTGGTCAGGCTGGTCTCGATCTCCTGACCTCAGATGATCCACCTGCCTTGGCCTCCCAAAGCACTGGGGTTACAGGTGTGAGCCACCGCACCCAGCCTGTAATTCAGTTCTTAACTGGTGACTCTGGGATCTGAGCTGTTATCTTATCTCCAGTATGTGACAGCCAAGATCATGGTGGATGCAGGAGAAAGAACATGGACAGTCACTCAGGGTGTGATGCCCAGGCCTGGACGTGGCATGCATTACTTCCAACTACATTCTATTAATCAGACCCCAGGCCGATTGTCCCAGTCTAACGATACAGAAGGCTGAGAAACACGATCTTGTGTGCAAAGGAAGGAAAAAGCGAACTGCGAGCCCCCGTCTGTTTTCTGCCACCCTACCCTCACCGTCCTGTGTTAACTTGTGAACCACCCCAACCGAGCACTCCTAACCCCCTGTCCCTTGTGGTTTTTTCCTGTGTTTTTCTTTTCCATGGCCCTTTTTAACATGCTGTATATATTCATTTATTATGTTATTGTCGGTCCTCCCCCACAAGAATAGAAGCTCCGCCAGGTTAGGGATTTCTGCCTATTTTGTTCACTGACTCAGAAGAGCACCTGGCATCGTATTAGTTGAGGAGACATTGCCTGGTGCTATTTCCAGTGCTAAGTGCCGGCGCCCTTCCCACACTTTCTCTGTGGTTCATCCCTCCTCCGTCGCCCGCTGCCAGCGCCTGGCCAGCCTTCCGACTTCAGCCTGTGGTCTTCATCCTGCCCAAAGCCCTCCATGACCCTCCCGCCTCCTGCAGAACTGTGCCCTTCTTTGTGACATAGTCATGCCTTGTACCAAACTCTACTCTGCATTTCTCCCACTCTTTTGCAATGGTGAATCTGTCTGTCCTCCCTCCACGACAATGAGCTCCTGTAAGACCTGGCCAAGTTAAAGACGTCATAGTGTCAGCTGAATGAATGAATGATGGATGAATAAATACTTGGATAGGCCAACCAATTCTTCACAACTTGGACAGGTTTTAAAATGCCACAGCGAAGTTTGCATATGGACTGGGTATATATAATACTGTTAAATTTGTTAGGTGTGATAATGACATTAGAGTTATAATGTATGTAACATTCTACTTTATATAATGTATATATACCATATTCATATTGTATGATTACATAAACTACATGTTAACTAGCTGACATATATTTTGTAATATATGTTCATTGGGGATACATCCAGAATTACAGGTGAACTGATAAGATGCCTGAAGTTTGCCATAGAAGAAAATGGAATGAGGCCAGGCACAGTGGCTCATGCCTGTAATCCCAACACTTTGGGAGGCCTAGGCAGGTGGATCACCTGAGGTCAGGAGTTCAAGACCAGCCTAGCCAACATAGTGAAACCCTGTCTCTACTAAAAATACAAATATATATATATTTGTGTGTATATATATGTATATATATATATAGCCTGGCATAGTGGCAGGCGCCTGTAATCCCAGCTTCTGAGGCTGAGGCAGGAGAATTGCTTGTACCTGGGAGGCAGAAGTTTCAGTGAGCCAAGATCATGCCATTACACTCCAGCCTGGGTAACAAGAGTAAAACTCTGTATCAAAAAAAAGAAAAGAAAATGAAATGAAATAAAATAAAAGTAAATAAAAATAAAGTGTGTTGAAGGAGGAGGGTAGATGGAAGACGAGATGGACAATGAACAAGGTGGGAAAACATGAATAACTGTTCACCTTGGACAATGAGTATTTGACATTCATCACACTGTACTCTCTACCTTGGTGTATGCTTAAAATTTCTTTAATAAAAAATAAAAACAAATAAAGCAGCATAGCCATTCACACTCTGCTCAATGAGAAGGAAAAAAAATTTCCCAATGCTGTGACCTTGTCCCTCCCTTCACCCAGGTCCAGATGAAACTCCCCTCACCTCTTCTGGTGCTGACCATGGAGTTTCCTCACACGTGGAGAGAAAGCCAACAGTGGAAGGAAAATGTAAACATTGAGTAATTAAGACCTGAAATCGGGACGTCTAAACAGCATGGTCCAGATGCCAGGCTGTGCGTCCCACCCTCTGTGGAAGGAAGACAGATGTATGCCGGTGCAGCAGAGGACTGCTTGCTCCAGAAAGTCACCCTGCATTCTTCTAGAGAGTGAGGGCTGGCAAGGAGTCTTAAAAACCACTTGATTCAATTCTCTTATTTTACCAATGCAAAAAAACTATGATTCAAAAATTGCTTGACTTTTCTAATTTCACACAGTGAAATAGCGACAGCAGCCGGGTGCATTGGCTCATGCCTGTAATCCCAGCACTTTGGGAGCCTGAGGCAGGCAGATCATCTGAGGTCATGAGTTCAAGACCAGCCTGGCCAACATGGTGAAATCCCGTCCTACTAAAAACACAAAAATTAGCCAGGCGTGGTGGTGCATGTCTGTAATCTCAACTACTCGGGAGGCTGAGGCAGGAGAATCACTTGAACCCAGGAAGAGGAGGTTGCAGTAAGCCGAGATCGCGCCACTGGCAACAAGAGTGAAACTCCATCTCAAAAAAAAAAAAATAGCAGTGACATCAAAACTAAAAACCACATTGGCAGACACTTGAGCCAATATTTCCCCCCCGTCTCAAAAATGTTCGTGAAAATTTGAGATGCCTCAGTAGCTGGCACATACACCTTTCCATACCTTCTCTTCTCTACACCCATGAGAGAGGCAGACCTAGAAAACTGGTCAGTATGTTCTGGGTAACTATTTGTAAAAGAATAGAATATGGCTCAGACGTGCAATAAAACTTACTAAATGTCATCAAGTTAAAAGGCGGAGTCCCCTGGAGATGCACGGGTTTATGGATGCAGTGGAAGGATCATTGGCGGAAGAGCAGAAGAAGCCTCATTCTTTGCCTTCTGCCCGCGGGTCAGGTGAGACTGACCCAACAGAGCAGGTGTGTCTTAAGCAGGTCCCTCAGCATTGTCTTTTTGCTTTTTTTTAAATTCTGAGATGGTCTCGCTCTGTGCACTGGAGTGCAGTGGCACCATCACAGCTCACTGCAGCCTCGATCTTCCCAGGCTCAGGTGATCCTCCCACCTCAGCTCCCGAGTCACTAGGACTACTGGCAAGTACCACCATGCCCGGACAATTTTTCTATTTGTTGTAGAAACAGAGTTTTGCCACGTTGCCCAGGCTGATCTCGAACTCCTGGACTCAAGCAATCCACCCGCTTTAACCTCCCAAAGTGTTGGGATTACAGGTGTGAGCCACCATGCCTGGCCACTTAGCATTTTTCTACCATAACCAGTGACCATTCATTGACTGTTGACTCTACAGACACTTAGTGCTCATCATCAGGTGGCCTCAACAATCCTATCAATGAGAATCATCCTCATTTGACAGATGAAGAGAATTAGGCTTACAGAGGGTAAGTGATCTACCAAAGGTAGGTAGGATCACTCCTACAAGAGCCAGAGATGTCTGTCATCCTGAAACATGGCAGATGGTGAAAGACGGAACCATTACGTCTTCCTGCTCTCCAGAGGAGGTCGCTGGCAGCAGCGCCACGCTCTCTAGATTCAGGGGCCATTCCAGGCTGCTGTTGGAATAGGACCATGGGGACAACAGGGAGGCAATCCCTGCTGGCTGACCCACTGGTGGGTGATTTCACATCTTCTTTTGTAGGATAATGCTGGGCCAAGCTGAGCCCTGCACTCAAATTGCCTTAAACCCTCCTCACCTGTAGCTTTTACCAGCTCAGCAAAAAGGAGGTGGGAGGGGAGAGGGGAGGAGTTGACCATCCATCACTTATTCCTCCAAGGATTTCCTTCCCTTGGAGTGCCTCTCCCGCTCTCCTCCTGAATAGCCACCCCCCTCCAACCCTCACACCTCTGGACAAACAGAAAGACACACACCAGTCCTCTGCACATACATACACAGAAACACACACATGCATGTGGGCACACACACTGCTCTTCCCAGACCCATCTCACAGACAAGAAACTTGAGTCCAAGCACATGTCTGCTTGACTCAGCATCCTCCATGAGGGTCCTCCAGAGACTGTATTTGGCTTCTAGAAAACAATAACATAAAAAAGAATCATAAATGAAAACACACGTCCACACCAAAGCCAGTACACAAATGTTCATGGCAGCATGATTCATCACAGCCTCGAGTCCATCAGCTGATGACTGGATAAACGAAATGTAGTCCATCCATGCAATGGAATGTGATTCAACCTTAAAGAGGAAGGAAGGGCTGACATGCGCGATGGCATAGACGAACCTTGACAACGTTATGCTGCAAAGGAAACCAGACACCAAAGGCCCCCTATTGTGTGAACCCTTGATATGAAGGATTCTGAATTGGCGAATCAAAAAACAGGCTCGTGGTTGCACAGTAAGGGGAATGGGGAGTGACTGTGATAAGTATGAGGTTTCTTTTTGGGGTGATGAAAATGTTCTAACATGAATTGCAGTCATGGTTGCACAACTCCAAATGTAGTAAGAACCAGTAAATTCTACACTTTAAATGAGTTAATTGTATGGCATGTGAATTATATCTCAATCAAGCTGTTACCCAAATAACAAGCAAATGATGAGGCTTCCTAGACTCTCTGAGTGGAGGGCACAGCTACCGGGGTCTCTAAGAAGCCTCTAGAAATGTGGGAGGCTAAAACCCAAGAACCTGGCCATCTTAGGCAAACTTGCTGGGTGACCCGTAGTGAACACCCCTAGTGAGAGCCTGGCCCAGGGAGCACCCTGCACAGAGGCGTGCCCAGCACCGGTCACAGGACTCGAGACTGTGGTGCCAGACAGACCCAGGTTCCAGCCTGATTCTGCCACCTCCCAGCTGCGGGACGGGGACAGGTGCCCTGAGACACAGCCTCATCTGTCAAATGAAGTAAGAATAGCAGGGTTGTGGTGAGAATGAAATAAACTCTCACACATGGTTTTCTTTCACAAAGGAAATCGCTGCTATGATACATGACGCCACCCCAAGGGATGGGCTGGAGAGTGGAAGTTCAGTGACATTACTGAAGAGGTTTCCCCCATTGTCTCATGTTTTAAATCATCACGTGGGCACCGTTCCTAAATGCAAGGTGCTGGGCGGAATTTCACACAGGTATGGAAGGGAGAAGTTAAGTCCTTACTCTCAAGAAGTAACTCTCACAGCAGTTCCATGAGGTTGGCAGGGCTGTTATTAGTACATCCATTTTACAAATGAAGAAACTGAGCCCCAGAGAGGCTAAAAGCCCTGCCCAAGATCTTGTAGCTATTACAGTTGCTGGCAACATTGAAACTCAAACCTAGGGGAGTTCTGACCTCCAGCCTCATGTCTTCTTCCCCTAGCTATGGGTTCTCTAAGACATCAGACCATGGGCTTAAGACTGTCACAGGCTCCGCCTGCCTCACAAATAATAGAGCGAAGAGGACAAGAGACCACCTTGCCAGGCCCTACTGTATAATTTGCAGAGCCAAGTACAAGATGAATACAAGCCCCTGTTCGAATATCATGAAGGCAGTGACAGGAGAGCATCAAAGCTAGCTCAGGGCCCTTCCACGTGCCAGTCCCTGGCTGGCTGTGACTGCACAGTCACACATTCCTGAAGCCAGCCTGCCCCTCATCCCTGTCACACAAACACCTAGCACAGAGCAAACATATCCGAGCAACCCTACCCTGTGGCTCAAACAAGAAGCAAACTCTCCTGGTCAGGCTGTGCACCTGCCCTGACTCCATGTCCAGCCACCTGCCATGATGACATGCATGTCTCAGGTCGGCTGACCCAGCATCCTTCAGCAGTTCCAACTTTGCAGATATGCAATCTCTTGGCTGACACTGAGCCACCTACTTTGCCTAAGAAACCATCGCCCTTGCCAGGGTTCAGCGCGGTGACACGCAGATCCACGAACGCTCCCTGGCACATGGAGTGGGAGTGTCTACTTCAGGCTGGAGGGCTTGTTGGCAGCACTGGCAGAACTGCATTTTTCTGATGCAACTGTTTTGTCCCCTCGTTTGTGGCGCCTGTGGCTGCCTTGCAGAAAACAACACACTACGCTGACCACGGGCTGATCCTTCTTTCCATCTGTCATGCAAGCCTTCCTTTTTCTGAGTAATAGGTATACAGGAACAGCAGACAAGCCAGACCTGCTAGAATCTCATGAATAAGGAATAGAATTTGGTATTAATTAGACATCAGAGGCAGACAGAATGAGTCCTGGGTCTTCCAAAGACCTGATGAATTAGCTGTGAGATTTAAACAGCGCATATTCTCTCTCTTATGGGGTGAACTGTGTCTCTCAAAAAAAGACATGTTGAAGTCCTATCCCCCAGTACTTCAGAATGTGACCTTATTTGAAAATATAGATCTGGGGCGGTCACTCACACCTGTAATCCCAGCACTTTGGGAGGCCAGGGTGGATCACCTGAGGTCAGGAGTTCTCGACCAGCCTGACCAACATGGCGAAACTCCATCTCTACTAAAAATACACGAATTAGCTGCATGTGGTGGCAGCTGGCTGTAATTCCAGCTACTCAGGAGGCTGAGGCAGGAGAATCTCTTGAATCTAGGAGGAAGAGCTTGCAGTGAGCTGAGATCACACCATTGCACTCCAGCCTAGGTGACAGAGCGAGACTCCGTCTCAAAAAAAAGAAAGAAAAAAGAAAACATAGGCGGTGACTCACACCTGTAATCCTAGCACTTTGGGAGGCCGAGGCAAGCAAATCACTCAAGGCCATGAGTTTGAGACCATCCTGACCAACATGGCAAAACCCCAACTTTACTAAAAAGTATAAAAATTAGCCGGGCATGGTGGTACATGCCTGTAGTCCCAACTATTCAGGAGGCTGAGGCATAAGAATTGCTTGAACCCAGGAGGCAGAGGTTGCAGTGAGCCAAGATTGTGCCCCTGCACCCCAGCCAGGGTGAAAGAGCGAGACTCTGTCACAAAAAAAGAAGAAAAGAAAAGCAAGAAAGGAAAGTATACAGTTGCTGCAGATGTAATGAGTAAAATTAAGATGAGGTCATACTGGAGCGGTGTGGACTATAACCCAATATGACTGATGTCCTTATAAGAAGAAATGAAGAGATGCGTGTGACAGAGGAGGCAGAGACTGCAGTGATGTTTCCACAGGCTAAGGACCATGGAAGATGCCATCAGGCCACCAGAGTCCGGGAGAGAGGCCTGGGCTGGATGATCCTGGTACCACTTGCCACCTTGGAAGAGGACCCACCAGGTCCAGCTCAGAATTCAGGTGACCGCCTCCCTGGCTGACAGCTCGCCCAGCTGCAGCCCGGGTGGCCTGTAGAAGGAAGCAACCCTGCCAACACCTTGATCTCAGGCCTCTGGCCTCCAGAGCTGTGCAAGAGCGCATTTCAAGTGCATGAAGCCACCCGGTGAGAGGCAGTTTGTCACAGCAGCCCCAGGAAATGAATGCACCCTCCTCTCCTGAAACGTAACAAGGGTGTTGGCCTGATGGTCTTTGGGGTCCTTTCCATCTCTACGTAGGCTGACTTTGGTCATATTCCCATCTTGTCCCCGAAAGTCAAATTGTCACTCAAGTCAAATTTGCCCAGCTGTTTTCATTCTATCCCATAATTTTCTTAAACTCTCCCCTGCATTTCCACCCTCTCACCTCTCTGCGCTTCTGTCAGATTATTTTCTTCTACGCCTTCCATTTGTACATTTCCTGCTGTCAGACCCATCCACAGTACTTTTCAGTTTCTGTACTTTTCACTTTTCACAGAATTTCCACCTGGTTCTTTTTTATACTTTCCAGTTCTCTGACAAAAATTCTTCATCTTGCCCTTTCGTTCCCTGAGCACATTCATCATGGGTAATTCCATGATCAGAATCCCCATGGGTCTGTTTCTATCATCTGTTTGTCTGATTTTTCTCCCAGGTTTTCACTCCTGTTTTATCTTTTCTTACACCAGAGCCTATTTACTGACTGCCAAGCAGTGTATGTGGAAGATGATAGAGATAAAGTCTCTGAACTGTTATTTTTATCCAGAAAGGATTTTTTTTTTTGAGATGGAGTCTTGCTCTGTTGCCCAGGCTGGAGTGCAGTGGCGTGATCTCAGCTCACTGTAACCTCCGCCTCCTGGGTTCAAGCAATTCTCCTGCCACAGCCTCCCAGTAGCTGGGATTGCAGGCACCCACCACCATGCCCGGCTAATTTGGGTATTTTTAGTAGAGGCAGGGTTTCACCATGTTGGCCAGGCTGGTCTCCAACTCCTGACCTCAAGTAATCTGCCTGCCTCAGCCTCCTAAATGGCTTGGATTACAGGCATGAGCCACCGTGCCTGGCAGGATTTCTTTTTGCTGCTAGAAGGTAGCAAGCAATCTCTAATCATCAGAATCCAGGGGGTCCCAAACTGTCTCCAGTGACAGCACCTTAAGTGTCCCCCTAATTATTTCACGGCCCTCCTAGGCCAAAAGAAATAGAGGTTCCATGTATTAGACAGTGAGGTACAAACAGCTGAAGTATTCATGTTCTAACAACTTAGTAGACATTTGAAAAATGATCACATAAGTTAAAAATTTTTTTATTTCATTTTTAAACTACCATAATCACTTCCCAATGGAATGTGGTATCTGTTGGGCACTGCACAACTTTTTAAGCCTTGAAAGTGGATTGGACGCCATCACCTCCACTTCCAGCTCCACATGGATCCCCGCAGAGCACAGAGCCTCTATCACGGCGACTGCTCGAACCCTGGCTCTGCAAAGACACAGCGTCATTGAGAGGAAGGTGCCACAGTCTTAGCTGAAACTGGGAACTACCTCAAGACAGGAGTTCACACTGTTCTGAAGAAACAATGACAAATCAACATAAATAAATAAATAAATAAATAAATTTTAAAAAGAAGTTCATCTGTGTCTGAGAGATGTTGATGTGTTTCCCTAAAAAAAAAAAAAAAAAAAAAAAAAAGGATTTTTAAAATTTAATTTTTTTTAGAGACAGGGTCTTGCTATGCAGCCCAGGCTGACCTCGGACTCTTGGGCTCAAGCGATCCTCCCACCTCAGCCTCCTAAGTGGCTGGGACTGCAGGCCACGATGCCAGGCTCCTCAGAAATTTAAAACATCCCATGGCATCCTGAGAGCTCACCGGACGTCCTGCAGTGCCTTGGAGTTGCATCCAGGAGGTGGAGATTGCAGTGAGCCAAGATCACATCCCTGCAGTCCAGCCTAGGCAACAGAGCAAAACTCCGTCTCAGAAGAAAAAACTGATAGTACAGTTTTACATGTTAAATGGTCAAGAAATACATAAACACTAAAATTAATATGAAACTTTCCTTTAAAAAGACTTGGGGCTTGTTTGAGGAAGTGGGCGTTGGGTTGTGAGCTGGGTGATCCGGAATTAGGGGGCGTTCCAGCAGCAGAGCTGGGCGGATTCACGCCTAACACGCCCGGTGAACGGAGGGCTGGAGGGTGCATGGGTGGGGCTGTGTGTTCCTAGGGCATGTGCGAGGTGGGGTTGTGTGTTCCTAGGGTGCCTGCATGGGTGTGGTTATGTGTTGCTAGGTTCGGGTCAGCCAGGTGCCGTTCACCTGGTGTTTCCGAGGATAAAATTGTGCCGAGCAAATGTGAACTCTGAAACTCATGTTATGCTCCAATTGTTCCCTACTCCAGCAATTGTGTTGGAGCGAATTCATTTTCACAACAAGTCGTATAGCAGAACTGAAGATATCACATCCCTTGAGGACTCTGGACATGTTGGGGAAAGGGAACTTTCTAGAAGGTGGCGTCTGCAGATGTCGACATCAGAGACGGTGCCTGGAGGGGCTTTGTAGGGCCACAGAACAGCAGCTCCCTGCAGCTGGCCCCACCCCGGGCCTGGTGAGCTCCCCTGGCTGTGTACTCAGCCCTGAGCCTGATGGCCCACACCCAGTGCACAGCCTGCTGTTTACCGAGCCGTTCCACCCACACCAGGGCACCTCCCAACAGCCTCCCAGGGACAAAGTGCAGGCATCATCATCCACATTTGACAGAGATGGAAGAGGGGCTCAGAGAAGCTGATGACTTGGCTGAAGACACACAGCCCGCAAAGGGAGGTGGCGCTTCCACAGCCTGGGCTCTGGCTGACCCTCTGCCCATCCTCCTATGCAATAGGTGGGGTCTTGTCACCAAGCACCAGGGTAAACTCCAGGGTTCAGGCTCAAGGCCACGCATACAGGGACAAAGGCTGTAAGAAGACAGGTGCAGGAAATCCAGGTAACTGAAAGGCGCCGGCCTCGGGTGAGCTCCCTCCAGCCCTGACACCTGCTCCTTCTTTCAGTGGAAAGGATAAGCCGCCGTTCCCACCACGCCTTTAACAGTCATACTCATCGAGGCTGAGGAGTTTTCCGGCACAGCCAGGACGTGGACTTCTTTGTAGCGGGATTGTGCAGCGTGTCGTTCAATCCTGAATGAGAAGCCTGAGCAAGCAGCTTGCAAGATGCTTGAGGAGCATTGACTGTGGCAGGCAGGCAGTTGCTTCTATGATTAAAAAGACCCGACTCCTCCCTACATCTTCCCTCGATTCTCAGGCTGAGCTTGGCCATTTCTCCTCCCTTGCTCCACAGGCTACACAGAGCGAGTCAATCATCACACAGTCCCCGTGGCCTTCAGGACCAAGCCTGCCCTGCTGGGACATGGAACAGTCACCTGGGCCAGTGGAGAGAGACAGACAGACAGACACACACACACACACACACACACACACACAAGCAAAAACTACTTTGTCTAAGAAAGGCACAGACGCATTTATAACCAGATCCCAAGGTCAGCCGCGTGGAGCATGAAGCGAGGTCACACTCTCTTGCTTGTTGGATTAGGTCATCTCTCAGAGAAATCCCAGGGTCCTCCTTCCAAATAACTCTAAGACCCCCAGCCCAGCAGATGCTCTCTCAGTCCAAAGGTCAAGCCCTGAAGGATACAAGCATCTAGAGGATACAAGCAGACAAGTGACCCTAGTGTCTGTTGCAGCGGCCACTGCCACGGGGTGTCTGTTAGGAAAGGTGGCCCCCAGCCCTGCAAAGTCCCCCAAGCTCACAGCCAGACATCCTCGGCCAGCAGAAAAGGAGCTGGCCTGGCCTGTCTTCCCAGTTCCTCTCCGCCTCAGCTGGACCCACAACATCAAGTCCCCGGGGGACAGAGCCCAGCAGGCTGACCACGCTTCTTAGCGCTGCCCAGCCACAGCTCCGCACAGTGTTCAGAACCCCACCCTCAGGCTCCCCAGCTGAGCCAGGCTCCCCTCTCCGTTTCTAAGCCCTTCCCCCTGCGCCCCCTCCACCTCCTGCGCAGGGATCAGTGGTGCTTCTTTCAGGGAAAACCAGTCTGAGAACACATACGTAGGGCTGCGTGGTGGAGGGCCTTGTGGGTCTTTGCCATCGCTATGAGAATCTTGCTCCCAGCTGTACTCCATCTGCTACCTGTTGGAGGTGTGCACTGCATCAGGCGAGGCCACGATCCTGCCCACCTGCGATTCAGAAAAAAACATCTTCGAGGGGAATGGAAATCTGGAGTTGGCCTGTGTAGTTCAGGGAGAAGCTGCTGCCTTCCGGAGCCTCAGAGGCAGAAGTCAGAGGCCCAAACTCCGGGGCCTAGTTACTGGCATGTGCACATAGATGCACACATGTATGTGCAGACCTGTGTGTGCATATGCACAGACATGCCATAGGCTAGGTGCACACGTGTTCACACAGAGTATACAATGAGCTGCTACATGTTTCTGTGTGTATATATATTAGACATATATATATATTAGACATATATACTGGTTTGTAGGTATGTGTATATATACTGTATATGTGTGTGTGGACTGTCATGCATGTATGTGTGTATACATATGCTGGTATATACATGTGTGTGTGCATGTATCTATTTACCGGTATGTATGATGTATGTGTGTACTGGTGTAGATGTGTGGTTACGTTTATTTGCTGGTATGTATGTGTTACTAACACACACATGCACAGGCAGAATGCTTCTAGGGGACCACACAGCCTCTAGTTCGAAGCCCCCAGCCCTCTCTTTGGCCCTACACTCTCCCCTCTCTGAGCTACATTCACTTAAAAGGGTACAGGTTCTGACCCGGCAGCACCACCTCCTGGCCATCCAGGGATTTCTGGCAACGCCAGCTTGGCCACCAGCACTCAGAGGGAAAGAAGAATCAGAGGGAGATCAGGGTATGGGACACTCAGTGAAGTCCCCAGGATCACAGGGTTCTCAGACGGCCCCAGCAGGCCATTTGCAACTCTAGAGATGAATTCCAAAGGACCAGAACACCCAATAAATCAGGGAATCCTCCACCTCGAAGTGGGGAAGACTCAGCCCCAAGGGAATAAAGTCTGCGTGACCCCAGGAGGAACAGGGGAACTTGCTGGGCAGATTGTCAGGGGATTTCTACAGCAAGTGGAGGGAGGTGGGTGGTGGGGGCAGTAAACAGAGGGAGGGGAGGCTCCAGGGGGTCTGGGATGGCGTGTTCAAGGCTCTGGGGAACCTGGAGTAGAAGAGAGTTTTAGAAGGGGCAAGCCAGGGCTGAGCACAGCGGCTAATGCATGTAATCCCAGCACTCTGAGAAGCTGAGGCAGGCAGATCTCCTGAGATCAGGAATTCAAGACCAGCCTGGCCAACATGGTAAAACCCCATCTCTACCAAAAGTACAGAAATTATCCAGGCGTGGTGGTACACGTCTGTAGTCCCAGCTACTCAGGAGGCTAAAGCAGGAGAATCACTTGAACCCAGAAGGCAGAGGTTGCAGTGAGCCCAGATCATGCCCGTACTCCAGCCTGGGTAACAGAGCAAGACTCTGTCAAAAAAGAAAAAAATGCTTAAATAGGACAAATTGAAATCCTGTGCAGTGAATAGCACTTCTGAGAGGTTCCTGCCAAGACAGAGAACACAAATCCAATCCCCAGGGAGCAGCAGCCACTCACGTGGAGGTGCAGCCCAAGAATAACTGCCCTTCATCCTCAAAAGTCAAGGTCATGAGAGTCCAGTCAAGACTGAGCTCAGCTTCAGACTCTAGGAGACTAAGGAGATGTGGCAACCAAATGCCACATGCCAATTTGAACTGGGTGCATTTGCTGTGAAGAAATCACTGGACCACTGGGGAGACTTGACCAGCAGCAATGCGCCCTGTGAACTTCACTTGTGAGTGAAGGTTGTTCTTGCAGACCCTGGAGGAGAAAGTCCATATTTGCAGGAAATACACAGGAGTATTGGGGGTGATGGAGTATTGGGGTGATGGGGTTTTGAAGGTAAAGGAGTATTGGGGTGATGGGGTTTTGAGGGTGATGGAGTATTGGGGTGAAGGAGTATTGGGGTGATGAGGTTTTGAGGGTGATGAGGTATTGACGATGGAGTATTAGGAGTGATGGAGTATGGGGGCAATGGAGTATGGGGGTGATGGGGTATTGGTGATGGAGTATTGGGGGTGATGGAGTATTAGGGAGCAGGTGTTGACAATTTACCCTCAAATGGTTCAGGAAAAATACATGATTTGTGCTGCAGTTGAAGCTTTTCTGTAAGTTGGAGATTATTTTAGATTTTTAAAATTACACACACACCCACAAAACTATCTCTGGCTAATTCCTGAGAAGAGCAGTACTCTCATCCTCCAATGAGCAATTCTAACTGGGGAAACCTCCCTGACCTGCCTGTGCCTGGCATCAGAATCTGGCCAACAGGAGGTGCTTCCCTGGCCCAACTCCCTCTTCCCTCAGATCTTAGTGAGTGGAGTCAGGGAAACAGGATCAGCACACATGGCCGTCCAGGCCTGCAGAGTGTTGGCAGAGGGTCATCTCTGGCTTTTCCTGGGCCCTCACTGTGCAGATGGGGTTTGGAGTCAAGCTGACCAGGGATTGAATCTTGGCTCACCTTAGCTGTGTGATCTGGGGTAAATCACTTTACCTCTCTGAGTCTTGGCTTTCTGCTGTATAAAATAAGGACAAATTACCTCTATCTTGCTGGGCTGTGGTTCAGATTGGAGAGAATTGCGCAGCATGTCAGGTGCAGCAATGGGTTTCCAGACGTTAGGCCTGTGGGAAGTCAGCCTCAGAATCTCCTGGGAATCTTCTCATCAAACACAGATTCCTGTAACCTGCTCTCGGAGATTCTGATCAAGCTCACCTGGCCAGTTTCAGCTACACCTGCTGAACTATTTACCAAACTATTTACAGTTCCCCAAATGCACCACAGCACTTCTTACCACCATGCCTTTGTACACACAGTTCTCCTATCCAGAATGCCCTTCCCCCTTTGATTAGAAAACTCCTAGGCATCCTTCAAAACCCAGCTGAAATGTCTCCCCATTGATGAAGACTTTTCTGACCACTCCCCTCCCCACACTTCCCAGTATTCCCTTCTTTGCCTGAGCAGTTGTTATGACATCAATAAAAAGTATAATCACATTCCAGTTAGTGAATCTATTATGTACCTCTCATTTCACATAAAGTATGTATTTTAACAACAGTTACGCCAACAACTAATTATTAGCTCTGTTTTCCTGTTTACATATGAAAAAGCTGAGTCTGTGAGAGCTTAAGCCGCTTGCCCTCAGTCCCACCGCTGACAGGGGACGGAGCCAGAACCCCAGGGTGCTGAGCCCCAAATCTCTAGCTCTGATCCTTATGGTCTTGGTCTGCCGTCCTCCCTGCACATGAGCTTGCAGATGTCAGAGCCCAGGACGCATTCATCTTTTTTTTTTTTTTTTTTTGAGACGGGGTCTCCCCGTGTTGGCCAGGCCAGTCTCACCACCCGCCTCCGCCTCCTAAAGTGCTGGGATTACAGGCGTGAGCCACTGCGCCCAGCCTAGGGCTCATTCATCTGTGAGTCCTCGTCAGCCCAGCTCCTGACGCACAAGCAGCAGGGAGCCCTAAGTGTCAGTCCCTATCTCCCAGGTCCACACTGCCTTCCGTCACACCAGGCTCTCTCCAGGCCGGCTGAGAGGGTGGAGCTGGGAGCCTCTGAGGCTGGTAAGCCGCGTGCATTTGGGAGGTGAGGGGGAAAGAGGCTGGGGTAACCAAGCAGGGCCTCTCCTAAGGAGGGCATCGGCCTTCCCCGGGGCGCAGCACCGACGTTCGCCACCACGTGGCGCTGCCGCATCGTTCCCGGAGCCGCCTGTGCCCGCGAATGACGGGCGTTTTCCACCGGGCGTGTGTCTGGGGCTGTGACTGGCAGAATCCTCAAACTCAGAGTTCACAGACGGAGGAACTCGTGCTAAAACGACTGAACAAAAATAGATAGAGCATGAAATTTTTACTCCAGAAATAGGGCACTTCTCTCCCCCTTGGAGAAAAGCGTTTTCCCTTTTTTAGCAGGAGTTCACTCTCCATCCAAGGCTCTCGGGAGACACCGCACAGCTGTGCTCTCTCGTTGAAAAAAAGATGCCAAAAGTGTGGAATTTGACCACAAACAACAGAGCTTCCGGATAGAGTGCCAGGCCCTGTGCTGGGGTGCAAAAGGCCCCCGTGTCTAGCCTGGTGCCTTCCGGTCCCTCCAGCAAGCGTGGCTACAGGTGTTCAATCTTACTGACATAGTTTACAAATATAGCTGCATTTTCCCAGCCCAAATTCAGTGCACATGACCTAGCAAAGCATTCCAGAGGCACACGGCTTTCTAGGAAGTGTAGTTTAGGCACCTAAATGCTGGCATTCTGGGGCTGACACCGTCGGGGAGTCATGAGCAGAGGATCTGAAAATGGACCTGTCTGGAAAGCCCAGGGCAAAGGGTCCCAAGAGCAGGGCCGGGCAGGCCCAGACCACCTG
This sequence comes from Alouatta palliata, assembly GCA_004027835.1. NCBI lineage: Eukaryota > Metazoa > Chordata > Mammalia > Primates > Atelidae > Alouatta > Alouatta palliata. The sequence continues at coordinate 20,608 of PVKV010024399.1, forward strand.
GCTCCCTTGTCCCTCCCCTCACAGACACTTCTCCTCCACAAAGCTTCTTCCGGGAGCCAGAGCAAAGTCCCTCTTACATCTGGCATTCCACTCAAGCTGCCTCCTTTTCTCTCAGCACCTTCTCCTGGGAAATCCCATCCAAGTCCATGGCCTTAAGCATCTGTCAAAGATGCCCCTAAGTCCAGGCATGGTGGCTCAGCCTGTAATCCCAGCAATTTGGGAGGCTGAAGCTGGCGGCACTTGAGGTCAGGAGTTCAAGACCAGCCTGACCAACATGGTGAAACCCCATCTGTACTAAAAATACAAAAAATTAGCCGGGCGTAGTGGCACACACTTGTAATCCCAGCTACTTGGGAGGCTCAGGCAAGAGAATTGCTTGAACCCGGAGGCGGAGGTCACAGTCAACCAAGATCGTACCACTGCACTCCAGCCTGGACCACAGAAAGAGATTTCATCTCAAAAAACAAAACAAAAAGCAAAGATGTCCCTAAGACACCATTACTGAACTCACAGACCAAAAAATAACAATGATTACACAAATCTACACATGATAAATTGCCTAACACCCACACACACAACATACACACCACACACCACACACACACCCCACATATACCCACCCCACACACCCCCCACACTCACCCCCACACACACACACCACACGCACCACACACACACACACACACACACACACACACACACACAGAGTGAACCTAAAAGCATCTGAGACACCCAATCAATTTAGAATGTTTATTTTGCCAATGTTAAAGACGCACCCATGATACAGCCTCAGGAGGCCATGGAGACATGTGCCCAAGTGGTCAGGGCACCAGGCACACTCCCTAAAAGTGCTTTTATACTTTTAGGGAGACATGAGACATCAATCAGTGTATGTGAGATAAACATTGGTTCACTCCACTCCCGTCAGGCAGGACAATTCGAAGTTGGGTGGACTTCCAGGTCATAGGTAGATAAGAAACAAAAGGTTCTTTAGGGTCTTTGATCAACCTTTCACTGAATACGCAATTTACATCACCGAGGGAGTGGGGTAGAGGAGTAGTCACTTAGGCCTTAGTCTGACTCAGTGAACCTGCATTTTTATTTAAAAATAGGGCAGAGGAAGCAACCAGATATACATCTGTCTCAGTTGAGCAGAGGGATGACTTTGAGTTCTGTCCTTTGTCCTGCCCCTGTGAAGACAAGCTAGCAATTTACATTGCCAGGGTGAAACTCAACAGAACTGCTTTAGGATTTTGCAGCCCACAAGGAATTTCCTTGTGGGCAAATTGTAATGTCCGTATGTAGGTATGTAGCTTTTTTTTTTAATTGTTGTAGCTATCCTGTTTAGAAATAAAATGGGAAGCCCGAGCCAGCGGGGGCGCTGAGCTTTGATGGACTCTAAGCGCTTCTGGGCACCCACCAGTTTGGCTGCTTCTCTCCACCCCTCCAAAGGGCGACAGAGACAGGAATCCCACCCTCCGCTCTGTCCTCCTTCAGGGGCTGGCTTCACACGTGCCTGGTAGCAAGAGGGAAACCCGATGTCAATTTCAGGCTTCACAACCACAGGTGATCATAATCAGAGAAAGCAAAAAGAAGGAAAACACCCTCCTAGGCCTGGATTTTGAGCAAGAGTCCTGACATTCACCTTGATCAGACCTCGTGGGCCATATGCCCAGTGCCAAACCAATGACCATGGGGAATGCAACGGCCCCATCAAAGAGAGCCCTCCCTGCTAGGAGTGGGGCAGGCTCCCCCAAGGCACAAAGCCACCTGGCCTGGGATGGAGGAAGTGGGGAACAAACACCGGTGCGCACCAGCTATGTGTGTGCCACTCTCCCTGCCTGCATTTGCAGCCGACCCTCAATCTGGTCTCCAGCGTTGACTATGGGATGCTCATCACTGAACAGCTCTCAGAAGCCGCACAGGTGTTCACGTGCAGCAAGTCTAGAAATGAACACTTGCCCTCGAGGCCCACTTCTCCTCCTGGATTTCCTGTCCTGGTTGACACCTGATTGAATCATTCACCATCCTATTTCCCCGAAACCTGGGAATCACCACCTCCTCCCCATCTCCCAAGTCCGGCCAGTTCTATCCCCCGACAGCATTCCTACCTGGTCCCATCTCTCCTCTTCCAATTGCCACCAGCCAGACCCAATACTCTGCACCAAGACCCACAGGCCACTGTCTTAGGCTAAACATTGGCTCTCTGGCCCTTGCCGGAGAAAGCTTGCCAACCCCGACCTTGATCATGGCATCAGTGCTGGAACTGGGCTCCCGCTCCCGTCCACCCTCCACGTCGGATAGCATCATTCAACAACGTACGAATGTCAGTTGCCCCTTGTGACCTGCCACCCACAACCTGCGAGATCTGACCTCCGCCTACCCTGCAGCCTCACCCTACACCTTCCCACCCACGCTGCACTTGGACTGCGGGCACCAGTCTCCCAAACACAACATGCTTTTTCATCTTTTTCTTTATTCTTCAGGTGCCTGAGGCTGAGTTACTCATATTCCTCAATGCCGTCATTGCTGCATGAAAGATCCCATCCCTCATCTTTCTAATAATCGATGTTATCTATTTTATTTCCGAGGACCACTCCCATTTCCCTTCTTCCCAAAGGCAATAATGTTAACATGGGTAATGTGTATCTTTCATTTGGGTCTGGTGAAATATGTGTTGCCGAGTTTTTGCGGGTGTTTTAATGCCTACAAATGGTGTTGTTTTATATATTACATTCTTTTTGACCATTTTCTCTAAACGCTGTGTTTAGTTGAAGACACATTGCTTTTGCTGTTTGTGCAATTCATTTAATTCTCATTGCTGCGTGGTTCTCCAAGGTATGGATTAAAACCATTTCGTGCATCTGTTCTCCTGGATTGCTTTTAAATTGCCACCATCTCAAACAAAGCTGCAAGGCATGAATTTGTATTTGCCTCTCAGGTGAGAATTTCTTTGAGAACCATTCCCAGGAGTAGAACAACTGGGTCACAGGGTAAACACATGCTTTATTTCACAGTTGCCCCTCAGACGTGCCACTACCTTCGCACTGGAAGGTCAAGGCACTTCCTTTATTTCCTCCCATCCGTCCTCATCAATATGCAGGTTTCTAAGTGTTTTCAGTCGAGTGGCCTTAAGATAAGACCTCATTATTGTCTTAATGTACAATAGAGTTCTCTGATTACTAATTGGGCATTTCTTGATATGCTTGTTTGGTTGGGGAAATCTATAAATTACCTGTCCATATCCTTTGCCTACTTTTCCATGGTGGCTTCTGATTTTCAGGGGTTCCTTTGCTTCTTGTTCTTACCTCTTCCTCTGCTGGCCTTCCCCATCCCTGGTCCTTTAAAGACAGCTGTGTGCTCACCTGCCCCCTGCAAAGCAGGTACCCCAAGCCACAGACAAGGCCCCTGCCTCGGGTGGTGATGTGGGAACCCCGCTGTGTTCTTCTTGAGTTTTCTGCTCTTCTGTCCCAGCCCTGCACTCCTGCTCAGTGACTCTTCTGGGACACACCAGCCACATCCCCTGGATCTTGTCTTGATGAGAAGCCTTGTTTTCCTGCCACCATTCTGGCAGCAGACTTCAGTTCTGGCTGCTACCCTGTGCTCCTTTCCCCTCGCCAGCCAGGCTGGGGGCGGGGGGAAGCCACTTCTGTCTGAACTCCATTCTCCAGGTGCCTCCACCAGTACACTGTGGAGTCTCAGCTGCTTGTCACCATCTTGTGGGACTTCCTGACCTTTCCTGGCAGCTGGTTCCTCCTTCCTTCATGGTCCCTTGCAGAACTTATCACTTTGCTACAGTGAGGGGGTTCCACGCCTGCCTCTGCTGTTACTCAGGGAACCCATTAAAAGAAGGGATCTGGCCGGGGTGCAGTGGCTCATGTCTGTAATCCCAGCACTTTGGGAGGCTGAGGCGGGTGGACGATGAGGTCAAGAGGTCGAGACCATCCTGGCCAACACGGTGAAAACTCATCTCTACTAAAAATACAAAAATTAGCTGGCATGGTGGCGCATGCCTATAATCCCAGCTACTTGGGAGGCTGAGGCAGGAGAATTGCTTGAACCCGGGAGGCGGAGGTTGCAGTGAGCTGAGATCATGCCACTGCACTCCAGCCTGGTGACAGAGTGAAACTCCATCTCAAAAAAAAAAAGCACGGATCCAGTCATCTCCCTCCTTTCTGCTTCCCTGGCACCTGCAGGCCCTGGCACTCGGAGGTGGTCAGCAAGTGCTCAATCACCAGAGTTTTCCCAAGTGCTGACTACGTGCCAGGCATTGTGCTGGCACTTTACAAGCATTATCGGATTATCACAATTTTATAGCCTTATGTGGTTGGTACCTTTAATATCCTCTTTTTACAGGTGAAGAAATTTGAAGAAATGTAGGTAAGGTGTCCAAGACCACACAGCTAGTGATCAGCCATTCAACGAACGAACCAGGGCATGAACAAATGCTGCCAACGCTGAAGCTCATGCCAAGCAGAGCCACGGCCCAGAGCAGTCTTCCTTGGCACAAAATGAATGCAAAATGACTAACTCTGCTCCTCGACGGTCAACGCGAGTTACCATGGCCTGGGGAGGTGACTTGGAAACGGGGACTTCCCACATATCCTGCTGCACACGACCCAGGCTGCCTGGCCTTTAAGCACCTGACCTGCAAGGCTGCTGGCTGCACTGGCTGCAATGACAGTCCCCACCTAACCCTTCAGGTGACACCAAGAGCGAGGGACAGGGAAGGGTCAGGGGCTCACCCTGGCTGCAGCAAGCACCAGGCTCACAACCACTGCCAGCCAGTCCGGGGAGTCCTGAGGCCTGTGCCCGCCTCGGCAGCTGCTTCTGCTGCCCTGTTGATTGCCTGACTGGGAAATGTGGGGGTGGCCCAGTTGTTTATGCCACTCTTGCCTGGGGCATCGCCGAGCCAAGCCACCATCGGGAAGAGCAACCCAGGACGGGTGCCTGCCTATAAAGAGCAGGTGACGATAATCGAAAAAAAACCCCAGCCAGTTTCCCATCCAGGGCAGCCCCTGGCTGGGGGGACCCTGGTGGGTGCAGCGGCTCTGGGCTCTGTGTGCACCTGGACAGGGCCGACCAGCTCCTTCCTGCCCCCCAGTAGCACAACCCCACCAGTGGGCTCCCCACACCCCCATCAGGTCAGCTCCAGAGAAAATGACACTTCGATGGGCAACCTAAGGTGGGGAGAAGAGGATTCAAGCTGGGGAGATGAGTGATTTGGAGGTCGTGAGCTTGACCTCCATCTGGAATAGGTCAGGGACCCTGGCTTTCTTACAAATAGTGTGACGTAGGGCAATTCACTTAAGCCCCCAGAGCCTGGGTTTCTTATGTGTGTAATTCGAGCAACAGCACCTCCTCCACCGCACTGTGGAGGGCGTGCTGGGATACCGTAGGAGGGGCACGGGCCGATGGCATGCAAGAGTCCTGGGTGCCCTGGGCGCATGATTGTTCCAGCAGCCAGTGCAGGGTGTTTGGGTGGGATGGAAAGGGAATCAGCATTTATCAACTCCACAGGAATTCCTAGAGCCAGGCAGTGATCAAGGCTGTGCCAAAAATGGCCCATCTCAGAACTCATGCTCAGCGAGAAAACTGGAAACTGGGGGCCAAGAAAGGGGCTGCCTGCAATGAATGCAAAATCACACTCCAGGGCTGTGCGCTCTGAGGGGCAGAGCAGGGTCCTGAGTGCCGTAGGCAACATGAGGCAGGGAGCAGGCTGGGTTGGCCTCTGCTTTCCTAGACACTGCCAGGCATTTCCACGCTCATCACTTCACTGGAAAGTGATGACAGGAGAATGGCTTGAACCCGGGAGGTGGAGGTTGCTGTGAGCTGAGATTGCGCCACTGCACTTCAGCCTGGGCAACAAGAGCGAAATTCTGTCTCAAGGAAAGAAAGAAAGAGAGAGAGACAAAGAAAGAAAGAAAGAGAGAGAGAGGAAGGAAGGAAGGAAGGAAGGAAGGAAGGAAGGAAGGAAGGAAGGAAGGAAGGAAGGAAAAGAGAGGAAGGAAGGAAGGAAAAAGAGAGAGGAAGGAAGGAAGGAAGGAGGGAAGGAAGGAAACGTCCTTTTAACAAACTTCTGACGAGTACAGGGATGCCCTTTTCATGGCATAATCTGAACTCCAAACAAGTCTATATGAACTTTGCTGCTCTACAAGGCCAGGGAACAACACGGAAGCCCTCTCTCTCTCTCTCTCTCTGTGGACATGACCTGACCCCTGCGTTTTCCTTGTCAGCTCAATCTCACATTCAATCGTGACAAGCGGCCTTTCGCACAACCCCATGCACTCTGCTCTGCAGCAGCAATTTGTATACATTGTGTAATTTCATCCTGTTCGGTGGAACTGTCGTCTCCTTTTGCAGAAGAGGGGTTCAGGGATGCTAAATCCCTTATCCGATTGGACTGAGAGTCAGGCGGGGGTTTCTCCTCCCCGCCGGCGCTGTGTCTGTCTTTGGGAAAGCAGCTCGGCCAGGTCCTGCTTTCTGTGTCCACCAACTCCAACCCTCTCTAGGTGCCCGAGCCACCCACTTCCTCCAGGGAGGCATCCCCTGCCCTCAGGCTGGGCTTTGGCAGTTTTACGACTCCATCAGTGCTAAGAGTGCACTTTAATGAATGGACCATCAATAGCAATTCATCAATTAGTTAAAAATTGGATCAGATCAATGTTCCCATGAGGTTTGGCTCCAACCACTTCCTGGAAAGAATGCCAGCTGTGTTCTCTGCTCCACTTCAGTCTCCGCCCAATGGCTTCTGATCTGTCTAGAGCCAGTGTGAAATAAATCTATCTAAAGCCAGAGAGAAGAGATCCCTTTCACTTTGTTAAGCTGTGCTCTTTTGTAGGTCATTTTTTAAAATCAACAAATCAAATGCTTTAAAATCAAAACATAAATCAATTTTATTCAAATCGTTTCCCATTGTACAACGCCTTGTTGTCCTAGAGAGGGAGAGGTGGAGATATTCGGAGTGCCAAGCTGGACGGATCAGATAGAGAGCACTTGGAGTTTCCATCCAGCAACCCACATGCACTGCAGACTTCACACTCCACTATGTCTCACAGACCCAGGCAGGATCAAAGTGCTTGTGGGAATTCAAAGGGGAGAACAATCCGACAGAAGGAGCGGTCTGTCCTTCACGGAGGAGCTGGCTTTGAAGGATGGTAAAAGCATCGGAGCAGAGGGAACCGCCTGAGTGAGGGCCTCTGGGTGAAAGGAAATTCGATGTTTAGGAGAAGTGAGGGGCGTGGCCCAGGTGGGGTGAATGAGGTTGTTTGGGACAAGACTGGCATGGGAGGGGAGGGGCTGACAGCCTGAAACACACTGACAAGGCAGAAAAAACAGGTACTCCGATTTAACCAATAAATAACTGAATAATCCGGAAGATTTCAGGGATGTGAGATTAGAGAAACGAAGACAAGCGACTACTTGTCACTCAGGAAATACAAGCATCCTTTGAGCCTTTGCTGCTGGCTGCGACTGTTACTCCGAAGCCACCTGGCACTAACCCAGATGGAGGTGTGCGGTTCATCCCAGGAACCTGGAAGCCCTCATTTGCAATTGAAATCTCTGCCTTGTCGTTCTTGTAATAATCTAGACTCGGTTATTAATCTACTGGGCTAGATTCCAGCAACCTTGCTGTGAATGCAAAATGGTTTATTTACTTTTTACGCAAACCTTGTTTTGAATTACAAAAATAAATTACTCTTGGAAAAATTTCAGCACAACGTGTATAAAATTAAGAATTCCCCTTCAATCCTGTACCTCAGAAGTAACTACTAACTGCCTGATCTTCACCCTGTCAAACATTTTGCTATGCAAATGTAAACATATCAACATATACTATCGAGAATAGCTTTTTTTCTTCTTTGAGATGGAATTTTGCTCTTGCTCAGGCTGTTGCACAATGGCGTAATCTCAGCTCACTGCAATCCCCTCCTCCTGGGTTAAAGCAATTCTGCCTCGGCCTACCGAGTAGCTGGGGCTACAGGCGTACACCACCACATCCAGCCAATTTTTTGTATTTGTAGTATAGACGGGGGTTTCACCAGGTTGGCCAGGATGGTCTTGATCTCCTGACCTAGTGATCTGCCTGCCGAGGCCTCCCAAAGTGCTGGGATTATAGGCCTGAGCCACAAAGCCCGGCCACTAATAGCTTTTTAAATTGAAAGTTTATTGAGATGAGAGCAGATCCACACACAGTGGGAAAGATACCTTGACTGTTCCCCCCACTAGCAACATTTCACAAAACTGTAGCACAATGTCAGTGTCACAAATCAGGCTACCACCCTTCATCAACCCCATGATCTTTGTCAGATTTTTCCCAGTTTCACTGTCTTCATTGGCATGAGCATGGGTGTGTATTAAGTTCTGTACAATTTTCTCACCTTTCTGTGTCATGTACCCACCTCCGGAGAAAGGATACTGGACTGTTCCAGCCTCAAAGGAGCCTTTCTCTGGCCCTTTAATAACCACAGGAGGCAGAGGTTTCCATGAACCAAGACCATGCCCCTGCACTCCAGCCTGGACAACAAGAGCGAAACTCCATCTCAGAATATGAAAAACTGGGCCGGCACAGAATAAACATGCCATCCCTAGTCAGGCACAATGGCTCACACCTGTAATCCCAGCACTTTGGGAAGCCAAGACAGGCAGATCACGAGGACAGGAGTTTGAGACCAGCCTGATCAATGTGGTGAAACCCCATCTCTCCTAAGAACACAAAAATTAGCCGGGCGTGGTGGCACATACCTATAATCCCAGCTACTCAGGAAGCTGAGGCAGGAGAATTGCTTGAACCCGGGAGGCAGAGGTTCCAGTGAGCCAAGACTGTGCCACTGCACTCCAGCCTGGGCGACAGAGTAAGACTGTCTCAAAAAAAAAGAAAACACTGTATACCATCAAATACTTTGAGGTTTATATATACTCTTTAAAATGATCATTTTTAACAGGCTGCATATTCATAAACTGGAAGTTTTTTTAGACATTCTCTTGTAGTTGGATATTTTAGACACATAAAATTTTTGCTTTATTAAGAGAACATGGCAGTGAACAAACTTCAATATTTTCCTACACCGGAATGCTGTGGTTTGAATGTCTGTCCCCTCCAAAACTCACGTTGAACTTAATTTTCAATATGGCAGTACTGGAAGGTGGGGACTCTCAGGGGCAACTCATGAGGGATGAATAGATTGAGGGGTCACGCAGAAGTGGGACTGGTGGCTTGAAAAGAGTCTGCAGAGCATCGACCAGCAAGAAGGACCTCACCAGGTGTGCGCCCTCGACCTCAGACTTCCCAGCCTCCATAGCTATAAGAAATAAGTTCCTCTTTTTTATAAATTGCTCAGTCTCAGATAGTCAGTTATATTAGGTTGGTGCAAAAGTAATTGCAGTTTTTGTCATATTCTTTTTTTTCTTTTTTCAGATGGAGTCTCGCTCTGTAGCCCAGGCTGGAGTGCAGTGGCATGATCTCAGTTCACTCCTCCACCTCCTGGGTTGGAGCAATAATCTTGCCTCAGCCTCCGGAGTAGCTGGGACTACAGGCACCTGCCACCACTCCCAGCTAATTTTTATATTTTTAGTAGAGACAGGGTTTTACCATGTTACCCAGGCTGATCTCGAACTCCTGACCTCAAGTGATCCACCCACCTTGGCCTCCCAAAGTGCTATGATTACAAGCGTGAGCCACCGCGCCCAGCCTGTTTTTTGCCATACTTTTAAATTAAAAGTATGGCAAAAAAAAAACATAATTACTTTTGCACCAACCTAATAGCAACAGAAGAAAATGCACTAAGACTCCAATGAGGTGTTGCATTTGTGATGACCCAAGAAAGTCTCCTGAAAGTTATCGCTTCAGAGGAAATGTGGAGAATGCCTATTTTTTTTTTTTTTTTAAAGATAGGGTTTCACCATGTTGGTCAGGCTGGTCTTGAACTCCCGACCTCAGGTGATCCACCCGCCTTGGCCTCCAAAGTGCTTGGATTACAGGCGTGAGCCACCGCGCCTGGCCAAGAGAATGCCTATTTTTAAGCCCTATACTCAGGTATGCAAAATGGATCTTTCTTTAGTTTTCTGGAGCTAGATTTAGTTTCTATCTTTAGCCCCCATTCCTCTTAGTCACAGAAAGTAAAATCTTGCCAATTCGAAAGTTTCTCAGTTGACTCATGATAAAATTAGATATCGCATGTGTTTCTGCTCCCCACTTTCTCCCTAGAGTCGCAGCGCTTCTCCCTGGGGCATTTTTGGCATTAGGGCCTGGGGTGTGCATCTGGTTCCCTCCTCGATGGCGTCCATAAAGACGTCTGCACTCCCGTGTGTGTGTTTCTGTAGGATGCTCCCGTCCAGAGCTGACCGTGCATCTCCTGAACATGGTGCTTGGTGCTTCATGGATACCCACCCGGATAACTGTCATAACGACCTTACTGGGGGTGGGGGAGGGGGCAGTATTAGTCCCATTTCACAGATGAGGAGAATGAAGCACAGAGAGGTTGTGTGATTTGCTCAAGTCTCAGACCTAAAAGTGGAGGGTTCAGGATTCAAGCTCTTGCATTCTGGCTCCAGAGTCTACACTCTTTTTTTTTTTTTTTTTTTTTTTTTTTTTTTTTTTTTTTTTTTTTTTTTTTTTTTTTTTTTTTTTTTTTTTTTTTTTTATGAGACGGAGTTTCGCTCTTGTTACCCAGGTTGGAGTGCAATGGCGCGATCTCGGCTCACTGCAACCTCCGCCTCCTGGGTTCAAGCAATTCTCCTGCCTCAGCCTCCCGAGTAGCTGGGACTACAGGCACGTGCCACCATGCCCAGCTAATTTTTGTATTGTTAGTAGAGACGGGGTTTCACCATGTTGACCAGGATGGTCTTGATCTCTTGACCTCGTGATCCACCCACCTTGGCCTCCCAAA
>PVKV010024400.1:0-31500 GCA_004027835.1 Alouatta palliata
TTTTTTTTTTTTTTAATTTGTATTGTTTTATTTTTGTAGAGACAGAGGTCTCATATTGTTGCAGAGGTTGGGTTTTGAACTCCTGGGCTCAAGAGATCCTCCTGCCTCAGCTTCCCAAGTGCAGGATTACAGGCATGAGTCACTCTGCCAGGCCATAGAAGGGGTCTTTATGGCCAGTAACTACTTCCTGTAGAGACACAGAGTGTACCTAGGTGATTGTTTAATCTATGCTCATAACAAGATTGCAAATGAAAGTATGACAGACAGCGGAGATTGACAGGGTCCTAAGCTTTAGACTTCATTTATCTGTCATTGTGGGGCTGGGGGTGGAGGTGGGGTAGGGGTACTACTCCTGCAGCCTGTAGGTGGAACAGAAGGTCCTGCCCCTCCAGTGTCTCACTGGCTGCCGTGTGTGGACACTATGGGTCCTCCTTTGGCCATGTGCCTGTCACAGAAGAGGGAAATATGGTGCCAGCTTGGTTATCTGTAGAGATAGGAATCATAATACACAGACCACAGGAGGAATTCCTCCAAAACAACTTCAGTGACTGTTTTTAGCTGCAGAATATAAAGAAATAATAATCAGTGAGGTGACACTGCCAGTACTTTAAAAGATGAGAGAGAGTCAAATGTAAAAGGGATGTGACAAATCTGAAATTCACAAACAGGATGAAATGCAACAGCACAGACCCAAAGGAAAGCAGAAAGTCAGCCTGAGGTGCAAGAGACTGCTTCGCATAAGGAAAGGAGAGACTAGGCAAGCACAAGCATCGTGGAGGGGCAGGGTCTGTGACCCAGAACTACGAGCTGAATACACAACGGAGCACTGTTGCGTTCTTATAGGAAAAACTCACTTAACATTGGGATTCATCAAAAGGAATGTCGGATACAAGAACATACATACTACATTCCTGTTTGACATTCTAGAGCAGGTTAAGAGGTGAAAATAAAAACTGAACTTGGATTGTAGTTTTTATGTGACTACATAATGTAATTGAACTCAGGTTTTAAGTCTGCACGTCCGGAGCCACTTCCACTGTCTCCTACCCTTTGAGTGAAGTCAAAAGTGTGGCTCAATGCCCATTTTTAAGAAAATGAAAGGGTTTTGGTTTTTTTTTTTTTTTGAGACTGAGTCTCACTTTGTCACCCAGGCTACAGTGCAGTGGTGCAATCTAGGCTCACTGCAACCTCCACCTCCTGGGTTCAAGCAATTCTTCACCTCAGCCTCCTGAGTAGCTGAGATTACAAATGCCTGCCACCACGCCCAGCTAATTTTTGTATTTTTAGCAGAGATGGGATTTCACCACCTCGGCCAGGCTGGTCTTGAACTCCTGACCTCAGGATCCACCTGCCTTGGCCTCCCAAAGTGCTGAGCCACTGTGCCCGGCCAAAAGGTTTTTGTGAGAATATTCTTTGTGTCTATGGAGAAGCAAAGCAGTCTCAAAAACCATTCACAGAATAAATTAATAAATAAGGTTGACATTAAAGCTGAAAAAATTTCCTCTATATCCAAGGACAGGTTTCTGATGTTCAGGGTAATGAATTCTGTAATGGGCAATGTCTATGTCCCTGAATATTTTCAATAACAGAACAGAGCCCATTCTTCAGGGGGTCAGCCCAGCATGACCCTTAAACACACAGACAGACTCTGGGGTCAAATGACCTTGGCCAATGTCCCAGTCGTACACTTAGAGCAAGTTATTTAATGTCTGTCTCCTCATCTGTAAAACGGGGATGATGACAATGACAGTATCTACTTCATCGGGTAGCTGTGACTTAAATGAATCAGTGTCTCTGAAGCACTTCATGCCTGGAATATAGCAAGCTTTAACCATTATTCTACTTAAATTACCTGACGTTCTATGTTTGAAGGCAAGGAAGCTGGCTGGAACCCCTTAAGCCTGGCCATTCCTCCGTTCATTTACCACATCGGTATTAAGTTCAGTGTTCTGGGCACCGGGAGTGGGTTAGAAGCAGTCTTGCATCCATGTGGTAGAGAACACGCTTGCAGAAAATCACATCACAAGACAGTATAGCGTGGGGCAGATCCTTTCGGCTCCTGTTACCGATTCTGTGACTAAAGGCTTCAGGGATGGCTATGCCAGCTGGTATGACCACAAGAACCCTACCCTTAATAACTGGGTCAGGGAAAGGTTTAATTCCTTTGCTCTTAAGGCATTAGCCTGTGTGACCATTCCTGATCAGAGGCTTACAAGCCTTACACGCTCTCCTCTTCAGACCCCAGCCTTGAGCACAGACTTGTTAGAATGAATTCTCATTAATCTGGGAAAGTCAGTTAAAGCAGCTAACCTAGTCTCACATGTATTCAGTTGCTAAAATTGTAAGTTACAATTCAGTTTTTTCCAAAGAGAGCTTCTGTTTTCTTTGTAAAACTGGCAGGTCCCCTGGAAAAGGGAAAAATTATCTGGATCCTCCCTTTTTGACCAGGAAGGCAGGTCCCACCTCGGCCTCCCAAAGTGCTGGGATTACAGGCATAAGCCACCACGCCCAGCCACATTTCATTTTTGTAATTAGATGTTAAGCAAGGACTAGTCCACTGCTAAAATTATACAGATGAATGAGTTTGAAATGAGTAAACGTTTCCTTTATCAGTGGTAGACATGGCTTGGAGGCCTTTCAAGATTGTGGTCATGTATTTTTCAGAAGGAATATAGCCTATACTTCAAAAAATATAGAGAGAAAAAGGGGGAAATACTATTCAGAGATGTGTAGGCTATCAGTTACCTACACATAGCAAGCAGAGGACTGTTCTTTGCAGTTATTAGATAAGCGTCAGTTCTCAAAACCAGAAGACGCCCCTGCAACACAGACATTCCAAATCTCCAGGTAGGTGAATCGCCCCCACTCAGAACATTGGTCTTTTTTTAATATTTCCAGGACGGAGACCTTTGACCTTGCTAAAGGCTACTTGATCATTCTAACAGCCAAGAATCTTATCTTTGCATCCAACTGAAATCTCCTTTTTTTCACATGATGTTTACTCCCGAATTTCTTCTTTTATGGACACAGGACACTGTTCTTTTTTGTTTTGTTTTGAGATGGGGTCTCACTCCAGTGTGCAGGCTGAAATGCAGTGGTATAATCATGGCTCACTGCAGCCTTGACTTCCCAGGCTCAAGTGATTCTCCCATCTCAGCCTCCTAAGTAGCTGGGACCAGAGGCGCATGCCAGCATGCAGTTAGTTTTTAAAATCATTATTTGTAAAGATGAGATCTCTCTGTGTTGCCCAGGCTGGTCTCGAACTCCTGGGTTCAAGCAATCTTCCCACCTCAGCCTCCCAAGGTGCTGGGATTATAGGCGTGAGCCACCACACCCAGCCAGGACACAGGACCTTGTCCTTCATATGCAGAAAGTCTATAATCGTGCTGCTCCAACCTTTATTTTATGAGTGTCTATTGAACACTTACTGGGTACTGAATACTTTTGCATTTGATTTTTATGACTAGTCTTGATGGAGGCTAGGAAAATTTTATCATGTCCATTTTAAAGAGGATGGAATTAAGACCCAAGGAGAGGAAATGACTTCCCCAACATCACACGTGAGCAAATGGTAGAGCTGGGAGTTGAACTCAGGTCTTAAGTCTGCATGTCTAGAGCCAATTCCGCTGTCTCCTACCCTCTGAGGTCTCCGCACTCCCACCAATGTTGCTGCCATCTTCCTTCCTTGAGTTTGTGCTTGAGACGTTTAAGCCCAGTGTGAAAGCTTCAACATCAGGGAAGCAGGGACTGGGACACTAAGGAAACTGTCCATGGGGCAGCCCCGGGGGCTGGCTGGCTGGCCTCTGCCTTCCCATGGAGGGGTCCTTTCCCCTCCTTCAAACCATGCTGCCAAGCCCTCGCCTCCCAGCAGCTGCAGTGCAATGGGTTGGCTAACTCAGAGATGGTTCTGTGAGTGGGGCTGGCGTTTCAGAGGTGGATGTAAATAAGGAGACCTGGCACTCTGAGAACTGCAGTTCTTCTCCTGCCACTCAGCCCTGGAGTCCTGAGAGACCGTGACCCACGGCCAAGGGATGCACGTTGAGCCAGGAGGTTTCCCACGGCAAGTGAGCGGCCCCTGGGAATCACATCTTTGTGGAAGGAGAAACTGGTGATTATCCTCTCCTGTTTCTCTGGCAGGGACTGGTGGGAATGAGCCTTCATCAAGCCCTAAGGGACCGGTCCCAGGCCAAGCACAGCCATGTCAGGACACAAGGCCACATTCGGCAGAGCTCATGTGTCTCAGATCAAGCAGTGGCCCGGGAGTCAACAGGCCGGCAGCACGCAGCAGCCCGGGAGTGGACGGGCCCGCCGCACTTAGCCTGCCCTGCCCTGCTCTGTGTCCTCATGGCCCCACTCCTGAAGGAGCTGGCTGTGCTCACTCCACAAAGGCACTGAAAGGAACCCTTCCTGACTCATGCCACAGGAAATTCTGGGCCTCAGGGTCTCTGCTCCTGTGAGGAGCAGCCTGGGCTTGGGAAGGCTCTTCTCATGGGGTCCTGCCCTTGCTTGTGTGGCAGGTGGACAGATAAACAGCCAGGGCTGCGGCCATACAGTTGAGAGGTTGTATCTAAAGAGGGCACTGGGTCTGGAGTTTAAAGACCTTGCACAGGTCACTTAACCTCTCTCCTTTCATTTCCTCCTCTGAAAGTGGAGAAAACAGTAGCCACATGGCCGCTCAGGCACGTTGATACTAACAAGATGGTTTCAGCATGTGGATTGGGTACAGTGTGTGGGGAGGCACATGCACGAGGACCTCATAGAGACTCTCTGTCTTCTTCCTTCCCCTCCTCCACCCCCATCAAACTCTTACTCGCTTTAAGTTTTCTTTTATGCTACTTTCATCCTTCATTGATGGGAAGGGTTTTGTTTTTTTGTTTTTTTGTTTTTTCCATCAGGTAGGTATAATCTGAGTGCCCACAAGAGCTTAAGCCCAGAGCCAAGGGCTGAGACACAAGGGTGGGTGCAGGGCAGATTGTCTCTCAGAAAGGCTTGTTGGTCTCTAGGCCAGAGCTCACTCAGTAAGTATGGAATTCTCAAAAAGCAGCCCAGCATCTGAACTGGACCCTTTGGGCAACCTCAGAGGGACAGACAAGGCCGGGAGCTGTCCTCTGACAAGATGGAATTGCCAAGAAGTCACCCTTGAGAGTCAGACATCCGCGTAGGACAGGGGACATTGTCAGGGCCCCACGGCTGGGAGATGGCACTGGAGGGATGTGAATACGCTACCACTCCTGACCTCAGCCCTCTTTCTCTGCCTGTCTTCTCCTGGCCCTAGGAGCCCGGAACTGGTGAACGAGTCAAATGATACGGTGTCATGATGAAGAGAAGCTTATGCTGGTGGTGACAGTGCCCAGACTTAGGGCTAGAATGCTGGTTTTGAATCCTAGTTCTATCACTGATTAGCCATGTCAGCTGGGGAGATTATTTAACATCTTTGTCCCTGCATTTTCTCTTCTGTACACTGGGGAAGATGATCAAAACAGCACCTACCACGATGGATTGTTGTGAAGGTGAAATGCGTTGATATTTGTTAAGTGCTTGGAATAATGTTCAACACATGGTAAGAACCAGGCCAGGCGCAGTGGCTCATGCCCATAATCCCAGCACTTTGGGAGACCAAGGCGAGTGGATCACCTAAGGTCAGGAGTTGGAGACCAGCCTGGCCAACATGGTGAAACCCCGTCTCTACGAAAAATACAAAAATTAGCCAGACGTGGTGGTGAGCACCTATAATCCCAGCTACTTGGGAGGCTGAGGCAGGAGAATCACTTAAACTCAGGAGGTGGAGATTGCAGTGAGCCGAGATGACGCCACTGCACTCCAGCCTGGGCAACAGAGGGAGACTCTGTCTCAAAAAAAAAAAGAAAAAGAAAAAACCAAATGTTAAATTTGATAAACCAAATTTAAAATCAAAAGTTCAAAGAAGCACTTAGTGGTCCTAGTTGAGACAATTAGTCTCAAAAAGATTTTTACAAGAACCTGAAGCGGTGGAAGCATGGGTGGAACAGGGCTTGGAGACATTCCTTCAGGGCCCGTCACTAATTCTGTTCCACATGTGCAGACAGCAGCCTGTCCTTGCATTTCCAGCTTGTTAGCGCTAATATTCCCCGTGCCCTTTGAGGATATCCTTCCAGCATGCACTCATGTAGAAACGCTGCTTTGCAAACCTTTCATCATATGTTATAAAGAAGATGTCAGCCTGACACAGACATATTTAGGGGTGGTGAGGAAGAGAGTGGTTCATTTTCAAACCTGTCAGACAAGCAGCTCTGGCGGGCACTTTGAGTGTAGGAACTGGAAGAAGACTGCCAGCACCACCAGGCAATGGACGAAAGCACAGGGCTGGGAAACGTCCTTCCCAGCCAGGACAGCAGGAGAGATCAAGCGACTAGGCTCTAGGGCCAGGAGAGCAGATCCTGCCTCCTGGCAGGTGGGAGTAGGAGGAGGGGTTTGCTGCCTGCCCTCAGCTTTCTACAGTGGGTGAACTCAAGTTCTTGGCCATGAAGGTCATGTCAGAACTACTTGGAGAAGAAAGTGGTTGGGGCATCTGGATCACTGGGATGTGTGATTGTTGCTGCTGTATAATCTTAGATCCCAAATCCAAACAGACAGTGGGAGAAAGCTGGACTTTTCTTCCCTAACGAGGCTCTCAAGCTTCCAGGTGGTTTTGCGCTCTTCTCACCTCCCCCTGCTCACCTGCCTGTGCCCCCTTCTCCAGCACAATGCAGCAGCATTGCACGAGCTCAGAACCTGCGCTGGCCGAGGCATTGTTTGGAGCTGGTGCGACAGGGCGAACGGTGCACAGAGGAGGCCCTCAGGGAAATCTAAGCTCAATTTTCACTATGCCTATAGCCCTGTGATCTCAAGCATGCAATTGCACTGCCCTGGGTCTCCGCTTTCTTGTCTTTCAAATGTTGGAAGTGGAGAAGGTGGTGAAGAGCAATAGAGGTAGGAAGGGGGACCGAATGATCATTTAGCGCAAGGCCCTGCTACAGACTTACATGTCACTCAGAGTTGCTATCCTGACAACTTCATATAACTCTACGGCAGGCCCTTGTGGTTAAGGGTGTGGGCTGGGAAGCCAGGCATCCTCAGCATCATTCCAATTTTATGCTTCCCGGTGAGGTAAGCTCTCTCAGCCTCAGCTTCCTCAGTTGTAAAATGGGAATAAAATAATAACCTTCCTCATGGGGTTCTTGTGTACATGTAAGTACACATTAAATGACAATGCGTACTTACTTACATGTACACAACATCTTCCTCACAGTCACAATGTACTTAGAGCTCAAGACAGCCTGCTTGAATTTGAATCTTGGCTTAGATACAGTGAGTGACTTGGGCAAGTTATTCAACCTCTAAAACTCACGGCCTTCACCTGACACTAGAATAATAATCATCGCGCACGTATGACAGAGTGGCTTTAGGTGCTAAACGAGGTCATCTACATAAAGCTCCTAGCATGTTTCCTCAACATTGTTAGCTCTCTAAGAACTGTGTAATTTTCCTGGATGTAGAATCTTCTTTGGGGCGGTGGGGATAGGTGTTTGGTTGGGATGAAAGGCCATGTCTAACTTGTTAGCAAGAGCAAAGGCATGCAGAGGGACTGTCTTTCAGGAATGAAATTCCTAGTCCTGCAGTCAGGCCCCTCGCCCCAGGTTACACATCAGTATCTGTGAGTAAGTCACTGATTAACCACAAATTCAGAGTCAGGGACTTTTGCAGACAAGTCTTTCCCTTTCCCAACCCTGAGTGGCAAGGCCCTCGCTCACGGAAGATGCTTCTAGAGCTCCTACCCTCCCCCCAACCCTCACCTCAGTGCATGCTTACAGCTTCCCAGTACAAGCCCCAGCTTGGGTTCTACTGGGGAAAGGCACAGCTTTGGGCCCAGGGATATTTGCGCAGGGAGGAGGTGGAAGCAGTTTCTGGAGTTTGATTCATTACAGCAGCAATCTCGGTCAAACAGGTTCCTGCAACTTCAGGGAGGCCTCTTTGTTCCATTGTTCCAAAGAGCCAGACAGCCTTCCCCACAATCCTGGACAGGGGCAGGTGAGGCAAGGAAGGAGCCCCTGGGAGTCTGGCCAGCAGGCTGCTGCCTATGGCAATTGCATCTCTGTTCACGCCACACCAGGGATCCGATTCTGTTTGATTCTAGCTTGTAAACCTTAGGCAATTGGCTTCCTTTGCTATTTGCTCCTCCGGGGCAGAGTGGTGACCAGAATCTGTGGGAAACCCACAAACCACGCTGGCTTTTTTTGAGTGGGTGGAGACAAGGGCTAGATCTTGTTGAAAAGTGAAAAAGCCAAGAGAGTCCTCAGATAATTTGCAACATAAATTTGGTTTTCATACAATGGAAGATTATTCGTCCCTTAAAAGGAATGATATGTGCAATATCATTGGTACACCTTGAAAACATCATGCTAAGTGAAAGACGCCACACACAAAAGGCTATATATTAAATGTATCCATTTATATGAATTGTAGGCAATTCCTGTTTGCAGAGGTGGGTAAGAGGGGAATGGGAATGACTGCTAATGGCTATTTTCCAAAATGTTCCAGAATTAGATACTGCTTATGTTTGTACAACTTTGTGAATGCACTAAAAACCAGTGAACTCTTCACTTTAAAAGGGTTACTATTATGTTATATTAATTATATCATGATTTTAACAATTGTATGATTAAAAATATGGGTTTCATGCTATAAGAAACTATGGAGGCTATTAGTTTATTGCCAAAAAAGCGAAGGAAAAGCTGGTCTGAGAGTGAAGAGTTTGGGGCTCAGTCTTGGTTGGTCACCTAACTCTCTAATCATCTGCCAGACAAATGTTTATTGAGCACCTACCATGTGTCAAGACGCGGTGCAATAATCAGCTATGCGCTAATGAACAAGGAGATCTGTTCCCCCTCATGATCTGCCACTAACTGTGTTCTCTTGAGCAGTTTGTTTAGCTTCCCCAAGCCTCTGTTTCTTGATCGTCCACCGGAAGTCATCCCTAGATCGACCCCTATGACTATATAAGAGACTGAGGTCCCCAGCAAACACCATGAAAGTCTACATTCCCTTGTGTTCTCTGGTTACATTCTGGGTTGTCCCAGGGTTTCCAAAATGCGCTTTAGAATGTCTGTTTCCACTTTCTCTTGGGGACTCTCTGTCTCACAGAGCACTGCCATAGGGAATCAGCCTTTTGCTAGCTGCAAAATTAATTCTCCTGCACTTCACTCTCCACTAGGGTTGAAAAAAGTGAAACCAGAGAAAAGTTGTCCAAGTACCAAAAACAAAGTTACTCATCTATTTATAGGATCATCTTGCACTTTTAGAGTACGTTGCTCATTTTCCTCAGTTCTCATTATTTAGGGGATTATTTTCTATTTGATTTCCTAAGCACAGACAATATTTTATGGATCGAAGTATACATTTATCCTAAGGTAAAATTGTGATTGATATGGCAAAATTGGTAACTAAGTTTTAATGTGAACAGAATTTTACACATGCCCACACACACATGCACACACATCCCCCACACCCCATAAAGCTGGTATGTTTTAATATCTTCCCTAGTGCCCAGTGTACCTTCCTGTGTTTGGGTCGCAAAGCAGAATGTTTGAAAGCATCTCCAGAAACATTTTATAAACACAACTGGGGAAAAAAAATCCTGCCAGGCTTCCCACACAATCAACAACAATCATGACACTGGCTTGCCCTCTGGCCCACTTCTAGTCACTGCTAACTACCCCAGAATAACGTGGCTCTTGTCATAAGACTCGTCCCTTTTCTGTCCTATAGATAAAATTTAAGACATCGTGTGATGATAAATGATATGCTGTGGATCTGTGTCCCTCACCCAAATCTCCTGTTGAAATGTAATTCCCAGTGCTGGAGGTGGGCGATGGGAGGTGATTGGCTCGTGGGGGTGGTCACTCATGGTTTAACACCTTGCCCCTCTTGGTGCTGCCATTGGTCCTACTCCCACTTTGCCTTTCGCCTTGAGTAAAAGCTTCCTGAGGCATCCCCAGAAGCAGATGCTGCCCTATTTTCTGTACAGCCTGAAGAACTGTGAGCCAATTAAGTTTCTTTTTTTTATAAATTATCCAGTCTCCAGTATTTCCTTATAGCAATGTGAGAATAGACTAATACAATAAGATTTTCATTTGAGTTTCTTTTTTAAGTTCTTCATACCAGTAAGACCACTGATGCCAGCTGGTCTAAAAGGCCAAGGAAGGAGCTGACTTATGGAAGAATGAAGTTTCCACATCCTCATGATTTCATCCCTCATACCCCAGTCAATCGATGACCACAATCTTCCAGGCCCTCACCTTCCATGATTCTTTTAAAAATCCTTGCCTGGAACCCCTCAGAGAATTGGACCTGAGGCTTGAGAATCCCTCCCGTTACCCATTTGGCAGCCTTGCGATTATTAAACTTTCTCTGCTGCAAATCCCACTGACTCAGTGTGTTGGTCCATTGCTGTGCAGTGGATGTAGGAATCTGGTATTCTATAACATTCTGATTTGTTCACACCTTTTCTTCTCTTAGCTGTGTGCACAACTGAAAACAAACTCACACTTAATGAGTGACCACCAGGGGGTGCCCAATATCTTACAGATGCATTGTGGATTGGATGTGAGGGAAGAGAAAGGTGAGGGCTGACAAAGGTGAGAAATCAGTTCTTGCTGAACATGTAAAAGGGCAAAATGAAGATTTCCTACCTGGGTCACTCTTCTCTGCAAAAGCCACAATGTGGATCCCATTCAAATCATCTTCCTGTAGGAGAAAAGAATCAAAAGTTACACTTCCAGCTGGAGGGATACAAAAGGCTGAGCCAGGGACAGGGACTCAGAAGCTGGAATGGAAATAGGAGAGGTGGGAAGAGGCGTGGAGGGGGAGACGAACACAGAGGCAAAGAGGAGTACAGTGAGGCTCACATTAAGGAAGGAATGCTGATGAGCAACTGGAAGGAATGCATAGGGTTTTGATCAAAGATTCAGATAAATGAGTTTGCAAGGCAGGAAAATACCAGCCACACACAAGACATTAGCACTAAATGAGTCTCACTCCTGTGGTCTGGTGGTTCCAGGTGAGCAGCAGTAAAAGGCAAAATGAGAAAGAACATGAGTCTGGTTTATCAGGAGATCTGAGGACAACGGAGGCTCCAGAGGCAGCCCAGGAAATGCAGCGGTCAGTCTCTGTTTCAATAATTTACCACTGGCGGATAGAGTCAGTGATGTACCAGATTACGGAGGCCTCCTAATGTTGTGGACAGATACTGAAACTATTCCCAAATGGATGGCAGACAGGAATCACGGAGGTCAGTTAGGATGTGGGCTGGTGGTGTTCACACAAGAATTGCATACAAGGGTTGTGCTTCCCTGTTAGGACCCTGTCTACAGAACCCATGTGTGTAGGGAACACTTTGCTGACTGTGACCTCTAGGTGACTTCCTTGAAGTCCTTGCCAAGTCAGTATAGGCCTCCAGTGCATTTCTGACGCTGCAGGAAAGGTCTGGAATTTGAGTGTAGGGAAGGTTGAGGGCGTGTGACTGAGAAAAGTGTATGTGGCTGTGGGGGCAGGGGCAGGAAGAAGAACCTAGAGGGAGTATTTTAAGTCTATGGGGCAAACAAGGGGCATTTCATGTTTCTACACCCAGGACAGCAAGGCCTTGTGTCTCCTTTGCAGCGATTATTCCTGGAGGAGGAGGAGCTAGAGCTTGGAAGGAGCTCTGCTATCAGAAATGTGATTCTCAGGAGACTTGGAGAGGAGTATGTGTGAGAAAGAGGCATCTGTGGACAAAGCCGAGTGCATACTGATGATGAGACATGGGGAGAGGGATGCTTTGGGCGCCCTGAATGTCATATCAGAATCTTCCTATGGAAAAACCTCCAGGCGTCTCAACCTTCCCATGATCTCTGTTTCCATTTCAATTGATTTTAATGCTGGTGCAATCCTATCTAAATGCTAATTTTTTTTCGTTTGAGTTTGGAATGGACAAAACCTCCACAAATTATAAGAAAGATTAAATGGAAAATATTATTATTAAAAACAAGAGAGTGGGCATTGCCTTGGTCAGATTTCTCTGGGGAATTTAATTTTACAGATAAATGCATGTGTGCGCCCGTGTGTGCCGGCTTATTACTCAAATCCGACAGCAACCAGAAGGGGAGTCTGAGGTTTCACTGTTTTACATTTGCTATTATCTCCAGACAGAATATCTCAATCAGTTCTCATTAGGATAGCCTATGTCTCTGTCTCCTGCCAGCAGATGGAAATGAGTGCTGTTAACTCCGTGAAGCTGACTTCATTTCTGTGTGCCCTTCTAGAACGCATTTGGAAATTGGCTTTAGAATTAAGAATTCATATCTGTTTTCTAGGAGGCTGCTCATAATACGGCTGTCACTCCTCAGATCCAAGATGGTTCCTGGAGGGAGCACTGTCACCAAGGGAAAGAGCCTATCTCTTTGTGGGGCACAAATATTCAGCACACGGACCTGTATTCCACATCCACAAGGAAGCAGGCCAGCGCTAGGTGCCAGGCATTTTCAAGTAATAAAGTCACAGAGCAAGAATCTACGGGCAACCTGGCAAGTCAGAGTTACTCAGTGAGAACCCAGCTTGCACAGGGAAGAGTCGTGCCGGCTTGAGGACTGAGAACCCCCCAGGGCCTCTCTGAATCCCACAGCCTTTGCTACTCCGATTTCTCATTTGGTCTTTAGGTCAGGTTGTCTTGGAAATTCTCTTTCCAACTGCATGAATCTTCCCTCCTAAACTAGATGGCCAGCTCACTGAAAAAAGGGATTATGCCTTAACAATGATGATTAAAATGAAAACAGTAGCTGTCATTTGCCACTTTTTCTATGCTTACTTTGTAAGTATAATATCTTGAAATCTCATAAGAAAGTCTTATTCTTATTGATGCTTAAAGAATCAAAGTGACTTACCTAAGGCCACAGAACTAATAGTGATGGAAGGAGTATTTGAGCCAGTTCTGTCTGGCCCCAAAGCCCACTGTCTAGGTCTGTTCTGGTGGCTATAACAATGTATCAAAAACTGGGTAGCTTATAAACAACAGAAATTTATTTCTCACTGTTACGGAGGCTGAAAAATCAAGACACAGGCAGATCTGGTGTCTGGCGAGGGCTGCTTTCTGGCTCAGAAATGGTGCTTTCATGCTGTGTCCTCACGGTGGAAGGGACCAGCTAGCTCTCTGGTCACTAATCTCAACATGAAGGTTGAGCCCTCAAGACCTAATCACTTCCCAAAGGCCTACCTCCTAACACCATTACCTTGGAGGCTATGATTCCAGTGTATAAATTTTGGGGGGAACACAAAAATTCAGACCATAGCACCTGTCCTCTTTTTTTCTCACCACCAGCAGCAGAACAGGCTCCATGAATTGACTGCCCCCTGCAGGATTTGCAGAACACATTGCAAACCTGGGTCAATGGCTCTTAAGTTGAAAGAGGCTGGAAAGAGACCTACATATAAAGGAACCAAGTGCAAGATTTCCCAAAGAACTGGAGATTTGGGAATGACTTCAGTGAACCCCTTCCTTTGGATTCCCCAGCACTTTGCACACCCCTCTGTCACAGCAGTGAGCATACTGGGCTGGCTTTGTGTGTCTTGAGACTGTTTCATCTATTCAACGTGAGCTCCTAAGGACAGGACAATAATGTTCATTTTTATAACCTCATTGCTTAGCACAGAGGTTCTTTTTAATGCCTAGAGACTCAAAGGAGTATGGCAATAAAAACTTTACTCATTGAAGAAAATTAGAAAATATTAGGTATCCCAAGAAGAAACTACACTTATCAATTACCTACCAACCACATATATGACCACTTAATATTTTACCCAGTTTCCTTCCAGTCTCTGTTGAATGTTTGTTCTCATGTTGAATGAAGAGACACAGAGAAAAAAATGCAGTTAAAATTAGCAGGCTCCCTATTTAAGGTGCAATGGGGTGACCTAGATGCTGGTCTGGGGGTCTCTGACCCCATATTGAAAGTACTTTGCTGTTGCAATAGAGGGACGCTTCTTTTAGAAGAAATTACTGACTCGCCTTCCCTGTGGGCAGTTCCCCAGGACTCTAGCTGGCTGGATGGAGGGTGGAGTCTCCAAGGTGAATGACAGATCAGCACTGGGTCTCTTTTTGCCCTGTCTCACCTTGGCATTCTTTGAATATTTAAAATAAATAGCTTTCCAATGTACACAAAGCGAATATTACCAGGCACCAGTTTCTTTAGTAATCATATGTGATGTGTTTTCTATGGCCTGCATCTTTAAAAACCTGCACAACTGGAGAGAGAAAAAAAAACAGTAGTTGTTTTAGCTCTAGCTAGCTTTCCCATCTTGTTTAAATATTTTGTAATGCCTGGGGAAGTGGATGTTGAAGATAAAGACTTTTTTTTTTTTTTTGACACAGGGTTTTACTCTGTTGCCCAGGTTGGAGTGCAGTGGCTCATCTTAGCTCACTGCAGACTTTGCCTCGCAGGCTCAAGGGATCCACCTGCCTCAGCCTCCCAAGCAGCTGGGACTGTAGGCACACACCACTACACCCAGCTAATTTTTGTATTTGTTGTAGAGACAGGGTTTTCCTATGTTGCCCAGGCTGGTCCCAAATTCCTTGACTCAAGTGATTCACCCACCTCAGCCTCCCAAAGTGCTGAAACTACAGACATGAGCCATCTTGCCTGGCTGAAGATAAAGACTTTAAAGTTCATTAACTGGTCACTTTCCACAACCACATCTGTGGTTTAAGTTGCTGTGGCCACGTGGCCCACAGAGATGCCACTCTTCTGCTCAGTGCCCTGCTAGGGGGCACAGGTAGAAGAAGGAGTATGGAAAGTGGCTCCTCAGAGGTCCCTTGGATGGACTGATTCCTGTTTCTCCCTTTCAAGGAAGCAAAGATGACACTGGAGAGTCCTGTCCTGCCTTCCCTCTCTAGATGGAGACTTGAATGAGGGGCCGACTAGGTCTGGTTAGGGCTCCTGGGGCAAGTCATGGGGCCATTCCAGAATGGGGAGGGAAGGAATAAACCATTTCAGTTACCCTTTTCCCTACCTGGTTAAATTCAGAGTGCTGCCTTTCCCCAAGTAGAGAACAATTCAATATACAATAATGGGGAAAATATGAGCCATCACCATTATTTTATATTATAGCAAAAGCCTGTCATTTATCTTATCCATTAAATGAAAAGAAAGCAGAGAATGGGTTCCAATGAAACCCAGCAGTGAACTTCCTTTCTGAACATCTGCCTCTAATATGCCAAGAGGGAATATTTCTGCAGCCGTGTGGGATTTGTGAGGACACAGGCTCACCATCTACAGACCATCGTGGTCTTGGGTGTGAAACTGCTATAATAGGAAGGAAAGTCCTGGGAGAAGGGGTCCATAGTGTTATACTCCCTCCTTTCCTGGAACCTAGATAATTGAGACTTGCCTCTTAGGAATAAAGACAATATAAAGAAAAACACTGAAGATAAAGCCATAGCAGAAAAAAGCATCAGTAATGACCTCAATTTAAAGTGGTAGTTTGTATCATGAAAGACAAATACCAATACCCTGTTCCAGACGAAAGGTGACTAAACAAATATGAGCAAGCCAGGTGTGGTGGCTCATGCCTATAATACCTGCTGCCTTTGGAGGCTGAGGCGGGAGGATCACCTGAGGTCAGGAGTTCAAGACCAGCCTGGTCAACGTGGTGAAACCCTGTCTCTACTAAAAACACAAAAATTAGCCAGGCATGGTGGCTCATGCCTGTAATACCTCCTGCCTTTGAAGGCTGAGGCAGGAGGATCACCTGAGGTCAGGAGTTCAAGACCAGCCTGATCAACATGGTGAAACCCTGTCTCTACTAAAAACACAAAAATTAGCCAGGCATGGTGGCTCATGCCTGTAATACCTCCTGCTTTTGGAGGCCGAGGCAGGAGAATCACCTGAGGTCAGGAGTTCAAGATCAGCCTGGTCAACATGGTAAAATCCTCTCTACTAAAAACACAAAAGCCAGCCAGGTGTGGTGGTGTGCACCTGTAATCTCAGCTACTTGGGAGTCTGAGGAAGGAGAATTGCTTGAACTTGGGAGGCAGAGGTTGCAATGAGCCAAGATGGCGCCACTGCACTCCAGCCTAGATGACAGAAGGAGAATCCATCTCAAAAATAACATAGAAAAGAAAAAGAAACATAAGGAAATGCAAGTGTGAGATCCTGGATTGGATCCTGGGCCAAGAAAAAGAGAAGTTTTTCTTTTGCAGTAAAGAACATTGGTGGGACAACTGGCCGATTTGAATAATGGTAGTAAACTTGTTGTATCAGTGTTAATTTCCTGATTTTGATAATACTCTCTATCTATCTATATCTGTCTATCATCTATCTATCTATGTGTCTATGTCGATAGAGAGAAGGCATAGTAAGATGTTAACATTTGGGAAATCTAGGTGAAGAGATAATGAAGTTCTTTGCACTATGTATGTCCGAAATTATTTTAGGGTAAAAAGTAAACACAATTTTTAAAAGAAATATTTTAAAGCACTATTATATCCTTTTACTATTATTATTTTAAAATACATTATAAGACTTTTTTTTTTTTCTTTTTTGAGACAGGGTTTCACTCTGTTGCTCAAGCTAGAGTGCAATGGGACAATCACAGCTGATTGCAACCTCTGCCTCCTGGGTTAAGGTGATTCTCTTATGTCAGCCTCCTGAGTAGCTGGGACTATAGGCACCTGCTACCACACCCAGCTAATTTTTGTGTTTTTTGGTAGGCATGGGGTTTCACCATGTTGGCCAGGCTGGTCTCAAACTCCTAATGTCAAGTGATCCGCCTACCTTGGCCTCCCAAAGTACTGGGATTACAGGCATGAGTCACCATGCCTCCCAGTAAGACCATTTTAATATCGTTGAAAGATTTAAATGTTAGGGAAGTTTGTTTCTATTGTGCTGAGTTGTTATTAAATAGTCCACTCCTCTGGACTGGATTATTTACCCTTTGGTACCTTGTGAAACGTTTATTCTACCTTCAAACATCCAAGTAAGTTACTGACCAGTAAAATAGTGTCAAGTTACTCCCTGGTTTTGTTCATTCGTCACTTCAAAGAATTAAATAGACAAATACTTCCGTGTTAATTCCTTTCTCTTCCTCCCCATCCCTCACCCCAAATGGCCCCTTGCGGGGACATGGTCACTCTGGGGGACTGTTCTGCAGAGAACAGGAGGTTTGGCTCCAGGTGGCCTACATTTAAGTTCCAAGAACTAATTCTTATTAGTTATGTGTCCCTTAGCAATTAATCTATGTGAGCATCGGTTTCTTGATATGTAAAATAGGGCTAAAATAATACCTGGTTTTGTTTGTTTGTTTGTGGGAACAGAGTCTTGCTGTGTTGCCCAGGCTGGATTGCAGTGGCATGATCATAGCTCACTGAAGCCTCAAGCTCCGGGGCTCAAACAATCCTCCCACCTCAACTTCCCGAGTAGCTGGGACTACAGGGATGCCCACTATGCCCGGCTGGTTAATAATACTTGTTGGCATCTTTCTAGAGCTATTGGAAGATCCAAGTAAAAGGATGCATGAAATGCTTTGAAAAATGCTCCACAGCCTTTGTTAGTTATGAAATTCTGTACAAAGCTGAGGTGTGGGTTGGCGGTTTATCTCCACGGACTTCTTTCTAACACTGTTTGGGCTGCCCGACATATTATCCATGACACAGACCTAGAGGACAAGTTGGCTCAGCTGTTTGCCAGTGCCTTCAGCTGATATTTTTTAAAAAACACCTACCATATTGTGAATTCTTCATATCATTCATCCTTATAAAAAGTCCCAATTGTAGATGAGGAAATTCAGACAGCTCAGAAAGGCCACATGACTTGATGTAGGACACAAAGCTACTAGGTGGCAGATTCTGGACTTGAACCCAAGTGTCTATGACTTTATAGCCTGAGTTCCTTCCACTGTGTTACTCTGTGGTTCTGGTGGTCAATGAACAGAAGCTGTGTTGCTATGGAAAATAAACTCAGAGTAATTTTGCCTAGTGAGTAGTACCAAAGAGCTTAGTTGATCCATGGAGAACTGTGTTTAAATTGAGCATGACATTGTCCTTCTTTTTGTTTTATTTTTTTGAAACAGGGTCTCACTGTGTTGCCCCAGGCTGGAGTACAGCATCACAGTCACGGCTCACTGCAGCCTTGACCTCCCAGGCTCAAGCAATCCTCCTGCCTCAGCCTCTCAAGCCACACGCCCCATGCTCGGCTATTTCTTGTATTTTTTGTAGAGACAGGGTTTTACTATATTGCCCAGGCTGCTTTCAGACTCCTGAACCGGCCCCAGCCTCCCAAAGTGCTGCGATTACAGGTGTGAGCCATTGTACCCAGATTACCCATATTTCAGATACTCATCTAGACATCCACCTCAGCCAAATAAAACTTGGTTTGTTTGGGGACTGAATCTAAGAAGCACTCCTCTTGGGGACTATACTCATCTCTACAAGACAAAGAGAGTTTGCCACTTTCTTACCCATGTTTCAAACATTTCTTCTGGGCGCAGGCGACGAAGAGTGGGTCTGAAAAAAAAATAAAAAGAAGGAGCTTCCTTAAGTAGGGATCCCTGGGGCAGATACTGCAGCCACAGCATGGTGAAATGTAAAATGAGATGCTGGTTCATTGGCAAGGCATGGAGAGCCCTAAAAACCCACTTGTCCCCTAAGGAAACAGATCTGCTCTGGTCTGCTGCGTCAGACAGTGAGCTGGGCCTACGTCACTCAGCCTTTTCATTGACCCACTGATCCAAGGATTATGAAGTCCCTTACAAACAGTGGGTCAGAGGGCACAGGGTCAGCTCATTCCCAGGGCAAGATGCCACAGACAGGCACCACCCTGGAGAGCCCACAGCAGGCCCAGAATAGGCAATCTGAGGGGAAAAACAGGAAATCTCAGTTTTTGTAGGTCAAAACTGCCTTTGTTTTATCATATGGGGCATCCATCAAAAGTCCTTTAGGGATGTTTAGGGGAGCAGATAGGATCTACATTTTGCTCAGTTTCATTTCTTTCAAAATACTGGCAAATAGTGCTGGGCACATTAATATTTGCCCCTTCAAGTGCTGCCTTCCCGAAGTAACCAGGACTGCCTGGGTGAGGGGAATCACAGTACTCCTGGTCCAAGGAACGTACTCACACATATTGGCTAGGGTGGATGGACCAGCCAGTGAGCCTACCGCCATGTTCCGTATTCCCATATCATTACTCCCCCAAGAGCAGGGATCAAAAAACTACAGCTGGTGGGACAAATCCAGCCAGGGCCTCCTGTTTTCCTAAATAAACTTTTACTGGGATACAGCCACACCCATCTGTTTATACATGACCCGTGCTGCTTTCATGCCACAGCTGCAGAGTTAAGTAGTTGCAACAGATGCCATCTGGCCCACAGAACCTGAAATATTTACTGTTTTGTTCTTTACAGAAAAAGTTTGCTGATCCATGCCAGAGCTATGCTAAGTGGTAACAAGCATTCCTCTCCCAGAAGTTCTATGCATAAAGTGCTCATCTTTGGCTAAGTTACTTAACTACTGAGTCCAATTCCTTGATCTGCAAAATTGGAATAATAATAATTACTCCATAAGGTTGGAGATTACATAAAATAGTTTCCCCAAAGCACTCAGCATGGTTATTGGTCTATAGGAACTTTCACTAAATTCTGTCATTCCTAGCATAGAATTTTATTTATATCTTGCCCTGGCTTTGAAGGGATTTGCTGACTGAGGGATTTATCAAACACTGCTTGCAGGTACAGACTTACATTCAGAAGTAATAATGTCCCTGGTAGTCACCACTGATCAACAAAGCCATACTACTGAGTTCTATACTGCTGGGGTACTAACTAGGTTGTTGCTCTTGGCAGGTCTGAAATGTTAGCACAGAGAGATTCTTCTCCATTCCCCAGACCCCAACCCCCCACCCCCCAGCCCCTGCATGCCATCTCAGGCACCTTTGGTGTTCCTTCACAAACTCCACAATCTCCTCTTCCGTGTAAGGTTTGTTGGGGATGGCAATAGGCTCATCCATAAATGGCTCATAGAAGTCAACCTCATTCATCTTCAAGGATAATTTCTTTGCAACCTGTAACCATTAGAAATAAGACAAAGTTTATGCGAATGCTAGTCTAGAATAGCAATGTGTTGTCTATCTAAGATAAGTGTGTATGTTCTCTGGCAAAGACATTTAAAAAAGATGTACAGTTTTAACTTCACTGTTGAAGTGTTACGAACTCCATCACCCAAGGCCTGGCTAGACTAATCTTTTGTGAGCAAAGAAGGAAAGATAGGAAGGAAAAAGACTTATCTAGCAAATAAGGGTCAGGCGGGGGCAGGGAACAGTTGGGATGAGAAGTGGGAAATTTAATTCTACAATCACTATCACTCTACTGCATTTGGCAGGGCTGGATGGGAAGAAAACGCCAGTGGAGCGTGTTTTCTATCTTGGGTTGTATGGATTTAATAGAACCAGCATTGATAGAACAGGCACTTGATGAAGATCCTT
The DNA here is from genome assembly GCA_004027835.1 of Alouatta palliata. Taxonomy (NCBI): domain Eukaryota; kingdom Metazoa; phylum Chordata; class Mammalia; order Primates; family Atelidae; genus Alouatta; species Alouatta palliata. The sequence continues at coordinate 20,517 of PVKV010024400.1, forward strand.
AAAGCAGGTAGGTACTCTGAATCAGAACCCAACCCATTAGCCTGCCCTTGATCTGCTCATAACCGTAATTGAAGTGCTGGCCCTAGAGTTGAATCTCTCAATATCCAGCGTGCTTTGCGGTTTGTCAGGTTTTGGGAGCTGCCTAGTTTGTCAGAGGTCATGAGGTAACTGACCATCTTGCTCTGCTGTGGGTGGAAGGACTTCCTGGGAGGCAGGACTTTCAGTACTGAAACTTGGAAAGACCCCAGCAAGCCAGGATAATTTGCTCATCCTACAACAGATAAAGAGCTCAGAGAGCCAGCCCATGGCCTGGAAGACATTTTCTCTCTGGATTAAAGCAGCCACATGTTCAGCGTGTTGTCAAGGCAGAATGGTTGCTGTTTGCCTGCACAGCTGCTGAACTCAGGACCTCTGTTTGTGAAATGATTTGAGAGGCCTGGAATGTGCAACGCTCTATAGAAAACCAAATGCCATTCTTTTCTAGTTCAGAGCCATGGTTCAAGAAAGCACAGGAATGAACAGTGGTTCCTTTGAAGCTGAAGAAGAATTGCCTAAGAGCCGACGCTCTGTGGTGGTAACCAGTGGTGACGTGACCTGGGGTGGCTGCAACTAACTGGGGAAGGGGAGGAGCTAGGTATTGCATAAGATCTTACACAAGGAGGTCTATACTGAGGAGACACTGACATCCATATGGTTTTTGTCATCAGTTGCTATTAATTCCAGGTCACTATATTCCAAAAGACATCTCATATAGTACTTATGAGGAAGAAATTCTAGCATCCTACTCAGAGATAAAGAAAACAGGCCATGTCGACAGCTATAGTCAGTCAAAGGAGATTTTATTGTCAGACTGATTTAAAGAGAGGGAGACGTGGAGTTTTTTTAAACTGTTCTTCTCTCTTCTCTAGGATGGGGGGTGATACAGATGATGGGGTGATGAGGCAGGGAGCCAAGGAGGGGGAAAGAGCAAACATACAACTAGTGTCTGAGTTTACACACAGTTCTTTGCAAAGCTGCGCCTATGGTAGAATGGGTTAGAAAGTGATGTTGAATTCTGGTTTTCTGAGTTCACTTACTATATATTCTAGGAACCAGAAGACTGATTCTATGAAAGGAGAAATGATCAGAATGAAAACAGTAATAATAACAAATATATGGAGTGCTTATCATGTGCCAGGCACTGCTGCCAGGTGTTTTAGGTTTATTCTTTGTTTAATTCTCACTTTGATTTTATATGGTAAGAATGATTATTTCACTTATTTTACAAATGATGAAACTGAGGCACAATATGGATGAGAAATGTGTCAGGATCATAGATCTGGAGGGAGCAGAGCCAGAGGTCAAACCCACCTGGTGGTGGGGGTAGTCTCTGGTCCCTGAATGCCAATGTCTGGGTCCACATTCCGTCTATAAATGTAGAAATTATTGTGTCCTTAATTTAAGTCTTGGAAATGTTGAGTAAAATTTCCGAGGGATCTCTTCACTATCTCCCTACCACCATCATGGAGTGCCCTCATGTTGTATCTCTGAGAATCCCTTTCTTTCATTCTTTTTCTTTAAATTGTATTTATTTTTATTTTTTTGAGACTGAGTTTTGCTCTCTTGCCCAGGCTGGAGCACAATGGCATGATCTCGGCTCACTGCAACCTCCGCCTCCCGGGTTCAAGCAATTCTCCTGCCTCAGCCTCCTGAGTAGCTGGGATTACAGGAGCGGGCCACCATGCCCGCCCTGCCCCCTTTCATTCTTATTATTTCTATCTTAGACAGTAAGGACTGAAGGGGATTTGATTGGTTGAAGCATTTATTCTTTCATTTATTCTGTAAGTATTTACTGGGGCCTACTGAATCCAAGGCAGTATTCCAGGAGGAGACCAGGTTCATGAGTATTAGCATTATATAAGAATAAATTATATTATTAAGAACTGAACAGGTCCATAAAAATTAATTCTTTCATGCTTTTGTTAACTAGTTGGAATAGATTTTGACAAAGATAAGAAAACTACAAAGTACAATGTCAATTTTCTGACATTTGTATGAATTTTGATACAGATCATTTTTCCTCAAGTTGGCAAGCCATTTTAGTTGTTGCCAATGAAATCAACACAAAATACTAGGTTGGTGCAAAAGTTATTGCAGTTTTTGCCAAACATAATGGTTTTTGCCATACTTTTGTATCAGTTTAATAAATTTAGATCTTCCCAACATCTATTTTCTCCACTAACTTTGTTTAGAGAGTCGCAGTTCCCTTTGGCTCCAGTGTGATTAAAAAAAGAGAGTGATTTTTCGTCTTATTGTTCTCTCAAACAGAGAGAGGAACAGGCTAGGGGAAGGGACGTGGGATTGTAAAAACTGATGTTTTCAGGCTGTGAGGTGCAGCAGAGTGGACGCCAACCTCGGCCCTCCGACACTTTCCTGCTCCAACTGCATCTTCAGAGAGATTGGGCCTTCATGTGGCTTGATGTAGGGTTAGTATCAATAGATCAGTGCTGGTCCCAAACCTGCACACCCTTTAAAATTCCTTGGGAGGCTTTTGAAAATGCAGATTCCGAGACACTGTCACATCCCTAAAAAAATTAAAATTCTCGGGCTAGGGTCCAGAGATTAGTGGTTTTAAAAGCTTGTTGAAGGATACTAACATGGACTAGTTGGGAACCTACTGACGGTCAAATTTATATCAGCAGCTATGACATCTCACTCTCTTTACAGTTCTGCAACTCATATGATGCATTTATTGGTTTGTTTACTTATTTACTTTCTATCTTTCTATCTTTTCTTTCCCAGACTAAACTTTAAATTCTAAAGGACAGGAATCTGCTTTACTTAATGTTGTGTCCCTGGCACTGAGAAGAGTGTCTGGCACATGAAGGGCACTCAAGAAATACTTGTTGAGTGAATGAATGACTGAATTAATTAATTAACTAAAGACATTTCCAGTAGAATGTTTTCCCAACTTTCAGAAAATAGAATTCGTAACCCCATCTCATGCTCCTCAATAGATTATTCGTCCTAGATTTCCTAGCGTTTTCGGTAGCTTCATAAGTTTTGCTGTCTTGAAGCCAAGGCTTGCTATCTTGTTAGTCCAAGGCCTTCTCTCATCTTATGACTCATCAATGGCCAGGTCTTCTTGTCACATCCACTTTTGCTAGTGCCAGTTGTTTTTGCATTTTTGTGACTTCATTAGTGCTTTCTTGTCCCTTGCCTCTCCTGGTTTCAGACCTCAACAAAGCACCTCCAGGTCCCTCTGAGATTTCCTGGAGTGTGTTGTACAAACAGATCCTTTCAGTCACTTCATGACATTTATTACTTTCCCCCTCTTCTGCTCCAGCACTCCCTGCTGGACACCACTGAGGCTCTACCGGGTGCAGTCATGCCTTCTCGACCCCGCATCTCTCCTTGGACACCCCTTTTACCCCAACTGATGGATGCAAGTTCTTAAGCACCAAATGGCATCAGAGTCCTCTCGGTGCTCGCCCCTCCATGTGTCTTTGTCTCTTTAAATGTTCTGAAATCCCACAAGGCTACGTGAACACTGGCACTTATGACACAGTGTCTTACAGAGTGTTAGTAAAGCATCTTTCTGACTTTTTAATCATAGCCCGACCTCACCTTTTTCATGGGCCACAGGCACGAAACTATATCGGTATACTAGGAGGCACTTCCAAAAACAGATACTACCCTGAGCTCAACGTTGAACCACCCCTCTAGAAACTGAGCTTTGTTGCTTGGCCAAATTAATTGGCCTGTCTCTCCCTTCCTTTCAGCTGGATTCTTACCCAGGAGCCACTTTAGCCACACCTAGTCCATCAGAACCAAATGTCAGTAATGGATTCAGTTTAGGCGTCTCTGTTCCTCCCTTTCTCTGCTAATATCCTATCCGAGCCTCCCACCTCCTGGGCCTAGATGACTGACTTCTTATGAACAATTGTGCTCATAGCTGGCTGTTACTGAATGCTTTCCGTGTGCCAAACACCAGCTAGGCAATTCGCATATATTGCTTCTTTCTCAGGAGTACAGTAGGATAGAGCATTGACTTTGGAGTCAGGCTGGTCTGAGATTATAGCAAGCTTCTCAAGCCAGTTACTGCATGACCATGAATAAACCACTTAATCTTTCAGGGCCTCGGTTTTATCCTCTGTAGAATGAGAATACTAATTTCTCCCTTTAGGAGTGTTGAGAGGATGAGGTGAGAAAATCCATGTTAACTTCTTAGCACAGACTCTCGCACACGATTTTTAAAAATTTATTATTTTTCATATTTTTATTTTCTGACAAAGGATCTCACTCCGTTGCCCAGGATGGAGTGCAAAGGAATGATCATGGCTCACTGCAGCTTCAACCTCCTGGGCTCAGGTGATCCTCCCACCTCAGCCTCCCGAGTAGCTGGGACTTACAGGTGTGTGCCACCACACCCAGCTAATTTTTGTATTTTTTGTAGCGATGGGTCTCACTATGTTGCACAGGCTGTTGTCCAGCTCCAAGGCTCAAGCAATCCACCTGCCTCAGCCTTCCAAAGTATTGGGATTACAGGCGTGAGCCATAATGCCTGGTCCATAATAGATACTTAATACGTGATAGTTATTTTTTAAAAATATTCTTCCTCAAGATCCCTCCCAACTGTAATCCAACTAATTAGGAAAAACATTCTTCAAGTTTAGATTATATTATTTGGATTACAGACCTCTCTTCTGGATCCTAGGCTTAAAGACAGGGCCGCATCCATAGAAGTGGTTCATCATAAACATGAACTGAAAGCACTCTCATCCCACCATGCCCCTTCCCTGCTCCAGCTCACTGGTGTCCTCCTGTTCTTCACAGAACACTTGCTTGAACTCATCACGGATGAGTGCCCATTCTACTCCCCGTCCTGACCCAGCAGAAGGGTAAGTATGCAACCCCAGGAAGGGAGAGGATACCCCATAAGGAAAAAGGAAGCAGTGGCTCAGTGGGCTGGCACGCTCTGTGCCCACACGTTTCCCATCTCAGTGTATGAGAAGATAAGGGTGGGCCATCACTTTTCCTTGGGAGTTTTTAGAAATAGTCTTCTATCCTCTGAATTAGTCATCTTTGTACTCACCTTTCATCCAGTCGTGATTTAGTGACATAATTCTTAACCCTTCTAGAGAAAGAGGCAAGGGAGGATGGTTAACGTCGCTAAAAGAAAAAAAAGAGTGGTGGGAAGTTTAAGCTTTAATCCTTCATTTCTACAACACTGTTCAAATTGGGGTTTCATAGGTACTCACCCCTTTGTCAAAAGTGGCAAAGAATTTGATGTAAGGCTGGAAGTGTTCAGCAGCTTCATCAAAAGCCTTGTAGTCTAAGGGGAAAAACAAAGATGAGGGAGAGACATTTTCAAGATACACACTGAAGGATCTTCTTTTTAAATGAGGTAGAGAGTAGAAAGCCAATTAATCCTGACTGGATAATAATTTATTAGCTATTATTTAGATAGGTAATTATTTAATACTATTTAAACCCATAGTTCCCCCCAAGGAGTTGGAATTGACTGGCATTCAAATGCCCAAGAGAAGACCCCTTCACTACACTTTCATGAAGTGCATAGATAGAAAGCAGGAAACAGGGAACCGGGAGGACAAGATACAAAAAAAGACACGTAAAACCCCAAACCAAAAAGGCCTTTCTCGCTAACTCACTGCTACTTATAATCATGCCCTCTAGAGAGAGTGCAGTTTGCCAGAATAAATGAGCCCTAAGTAAGAAAGAAGGTTATCTCACTGTATAAAGTAACCTCAATCACAAATGACATCCCAGAAGTCTTTAAAACTTCTTAGAGGAAGTACCCCTGTTGCTGAATTCTGGTTTTCTTTCCCTTTTTTCATTTTAAAGTTTTCTTCTTTATTCTGATGCCTCAAGAGGATTTCCTAAACTTAAGCCCTTGATTGACTACAGTCTCAAACTTGAGTCCATACTGGTCTAGGCAGGCCTGAGATCGGGTGAGTGCGAGAGTGCTGTACCTTGGCACAGCTGGGTAGTTACTTAGGAAAGAGGTTTGTATTCAAGCCTTAGATGTGAGGGTGATCATAATTGTGGTGGTAGTGGCTGTTCTGAATAAATTCTATAATCCTGAGAGTCAATGAGCCTGTGATTTATTCTTAACAAGATTAACTTCTTTCTGTTTCATGGAATTCCATTTCCCTTAACTATCAGAAGTATAAGCCTTAGTTACAATTCTGAGACCATGCAGAATTTATTAAGATTCTATCAATTATTTTTTAGAATAATGCTAGTTCAGGGGATGCCAAAATGAATAAGAAAAAGATACTGAACTTAAAAAGCTCTCAGCCTAGAGAGGGCTGTGGATCCTCAGCCACAATACAGCATGACAATTGTTGCAACAGAGGTGAATGCAACAAGCACAGGCGAGAGAGGGGTTGGAAAGTCATAAGAACACTTGTCCACACTGATACACACTCACCCTAACTCATCCTCGAAAAAGCAAGTGGGTAGTCAGAAATATCCCGTAACCTGATAGCTGGGGTCGAGAATTGGGTAGAGGTGAGAAGATGGCTGGGAGCATTTGAAGAATGAATGGAGAGAAGGTAGGGAAGTAGAATGGCTAAATCAACACCTAAGCCGTCTGTGTCTAAAGCAGCAGTGGGCTCTATCGAAATCCTCTGTCCCCCTCTTTTCCAATCCACATGTCCCTGACGAACTTCTCCTCCCTTCCATGAACTCCCACTCTGATGAAAGAATGGCTTAGGCCCGCGTCAGGGGCCTCCCTTCCTGTCTTGGAGAGCTGTTTTGCATCACTTTAAGGCGAAGAATGAAGCAAGGTGACCCCCAGATGGGTGATTCAAAATGTGGCTTGACCTTTAGCCTCAGCCAAACAGCAGTTGTTTTCTAGAAGGCTCCTCTTGTCTTCTGCTCTGTTGGAGCTCAGGTCATCTCTAGGCTTTCCCTGCCTCCTCGTCCTGTTTAGATGCTGGCCAGCCTGTTCCTGGTCCCTTCCAGTCAGACTCCCCTCCCACTTTCTTTGATGACTCTTGGCTTCTGGAACAGGCTCCTGAACGTTCAGTTCCCAGCCTCCGGCTTACTAAAGATTTATCTTAGCATTTCCTCACCTCTCTTCCCCCTCTCTCAGGGTTGTCCATTCTGAATATAGCAAATTTTAGTAACAGGGTGTGCTTGACGGCACCAGTTAGAAAACCTGATAAGAAATGCTTGGAATAATATCATGTCTTACAACGAAGAACCAAACCAAGTTGTTGGGATGAAACATTCAAAGAAGTAAATAACATGTCAAAATATACTCTGAAAGCACTGCCCAAGTTAAGTGCACATAGTTAAGTGTATAAACTTTATAGTGTATAAATTTTATACACAAGTGTATAAACTCTGAAGTCAGATTTTAAAAGTACTGAACAAGTTCATGTACGGATAGTGCAGCTACCAGGACAAGAAGGTGTAAAGGCTTTACATCAAGTTCTTTCTGAAAATCTTGAGATTCAAGTAATATTTATTCAGAGAAAAGCTCTGTCATATGAAGGTTTGCCTGTGAATCTGCATTCCACAAAAAGCTTGCTATTTTTAAAAAGTGACTCTAATAGCATCCAAACCTGTATAACTCCTTCTCTTTATGGCTTTTGGTGAAGAAATGGGTTCAGGAGACCTCTCCCTGCTATTTCACCCTAAAGTGGGTTCACTCAGCAACAAGTTTACAGACTTTATCAGCTAAAAAGTAGATTTCAAAATATGCTATGAATTATACTTACTTTGAAAATATTTCTAGGGATCATTAGTGGCTTCAAAAAAGGCTAGACCTTACTAAACACCTACCTGAATGTACTTAATTGAAAATTACAAGGACTGTGTGAAATATATAATGTACTAACAAAGTTTATAAATTTAAAAACAAAAATCCAACCTTAAAAAGAGGTTAAAATGACTCACTAGCAATTTTATTATTTAAATTTTAAGAACAATTATTAAGATCAGTAGAGCAATATCTGTGTATTCCTAAGGGAAAGCTTCATTATTATTTTGAAATACTATGACATAAAAAAATTTAATTGGATTTGTAATCCTTTCACATTCATTCAAATTATTATAAAGAAGATGAACATTATATTTGTCAGTGAAAAGAAAAGGCATAGCTGTCAGATTGAATTAAGTGCCCTAAAGGACACTTTAGAGGTGGAATTCTCTGCTTTATGTCCAATGGCAAAAACAGAATGCTCATCAGTCAAAGAAAGAGCAGGCCAGACGTGGTGACTCACGCCTGTAATCCCAGCACTTTGGCAGGCGGAGGTGGGTGAATCATCTGAGGTCAGGAGATCGAGACCAGCCTGGCCAACATGGTAAAACCTCATCTCTACTAAAAATGCAAAAAAATTAGCTGTGCATGGTGGCAGGTGCCTGTAATCCTGGCTACCCAAGAGGCTGAGGCAGGAGATTCACTTTAACCCGGGAGGCAGAGGTTACAGTGAGCCGAGACTGTGCCACTGCTCTACAGCGTAGGCAGCAAGAGTGAAACTTGGTCTCAAAAAAAGAAAAGAAAAGAAAAGAAAAAGCAATGGATATTAGCCTCCCTTTTGTCACCATCCGCATGTACAAGTGAAGTCTCTTGTCGATGGTGAACGTTAAGAATTTGAAGAGATCATCATTTAAAATCTGGATAAGGAATTTCATGTTGTTATTTCAAACATAAAAGCTAATATCAAAAGGCTATATTCTAGGCCAGGCATGGTGGCTCACGCCTGTAATCTCAGCACTTTGGGAGATTAAGGCGGGTGGATCACTTGAGGTCAGGAGTTCAAGGCCAAGCCTGACCAAGATGGTGAAACTCCATCTCTACTAAAAATACTAAAATTAGCCAGGCGTGGTGGCGAGCACCTATAATCCTCAGGAAGCTGAATCAGGAGAATCGCTTAATCCCGAGAGGCAGTTGTTGCGGTGAGCTGAGATCATGCCACTGCACTCCAGCCTGGGCAACAGAGCAAAACTAGATCTCAAAAAACAGCTATATTCTTGAAGTAAGCATAAGATTCTTATTCAAAATTTTTTAAAAATTGGAAAATTTTTACAATGCAATATGTAATATATTGCATATTATATTCTTATTCAAAATTTTTTAAAAATTGGAAAATTTTTACAATGCAATATGTAATATATCGCATATTACATTCTTATTATACAATGCAAAGTTAATTTTTTCACTAAGCCCAACCCCTTCATGTTTACTTCCATTGTATTCCGTACAAGCATCATCACATTTTATATGTGCAACGATCTAAGTTTACAAAGTCTTGAAAATATAGCCCAGTAGTTAAGTGTGTAAATTCTAAAGTCACATTCCTAGGATTTGAGTCTTGGCTCCACTATTTACTAGCCGTGTGGTAATGGGCAAGTTAATTGCACCTTTCGGTTCCGTCCTTTCACCATCAGTAACATGCAGACGATAATGATAACCACCTCACAGGCTTGCTGTGAGAATGAAATTGAGGCATCCATATAAGCTCCTAACATAGGCCCTGGCATATGAAATGTGTTAATTAGTGCTATTATGATCATTCATCTAGGTGGGGGAAGACAGGTACTGGGAGGTGTGCTCTCTATCCTAACCTTGGCTTTGCCTCCCACTTATCTGCCATCCTGAGCTCACAGATGAAGTGGATAGAGGAACATAAAGATGGAAACAAATTGAAGTGGAGGAACTGAAAAGGAAGGGGCAGGAGAAGTACCCCAGAATAGTCAGCACTGATATGCAAATGTACAAACTAAAATACAGTCGCCTAAAGACGAACTGGGGCAAATCTTCCTGGCTAGCTACCTCCCTCTAGCGCATTCATTTTAAGCACTGTAAACGGAGGTTTGAAGGAAGCAGACGAGAAGAGGGTTATGCTGGGGCATGAGAGACAGAAAATGAATGAGTTGTTGAAGAGGAGACTATGGATACTAGTGGGCAGACTGGTTAAAGAAATGGGCTTGCAAACAATTTCAGAATATTTTGGGGTTCCCAGAAATAGTCATAAGCAGCCCACACTTGCACTTCCTACTTGTGTGAATGCTACCAGAGTTATGCTCACCCCCTCTAAGGCTTATTCTCTCTCCAAGGCTGAGACACTGGAAAAAAAAAAAAAAGCCTACTTCATTGGACCCATGCTGCCAAAGCAGTTTTAAAATACGTACAGTACTTAAGTGCTTATGCCTCCTGGTCCCTTCTTCCTGATCTTCCTGACTCACCCTCACCACTCTTTCATCTCTATATGGGCCAGGCTGTGGTGATGCTATCATAAGTCCTTATGTCCACCCAAAACCTGGTCACAAAGCTTTCCAAGGGATATGCCCAAGGGTGTGGCTGCTCTATGACAGATAGCCTTGGTGGTCAGCTGTGGCCTTGGCCAGCGATTTTTTACATTCTGCAGCAGCCGCTAAGCCCATCCCTACCCCAATTTTCCACTCGTGCTTTCCAATTGACTGCGAAGCTCTCCAGCTGGTGACCAGAGGAGCTGCCAATGCCAAAGGAGATAGCCCATTGCTTGTCCCATTGTAGGGGAGAATCCGACTGGGGAGTGGGTAGGCAGGAAAAGGGGAGAAGGGCTCTTCTCCCTTCTGTAGAACACTCAGCCTGCTTTAAAGCCAGAGACCCTGGCCCCACCTTAATATTCTTTCAGCTTTCCTGACTGTTTTGTATAACTTTTGCACATGCGCTCCACAGCGTTAAGCTCAGGAAGGAATTCTAACATCTATTCTACCCAGCAAAAGAGGTGCTGAAGACTCATCCTCTTCTGAGGTAACCTGACATACCTGGTTGGAAATCTAGACTTTAGACTGACAGGGTGGGGTTGGCAGACAACTTACATTCTGAGTCCTCGCTCTTGAAAAAGCCAATGAGTTTGATCTGGTCCTCAATGCGTTCGAAGGCTTGGACTTCCAGTTTGCTGCTGATGATCTCCACTGGGTCTTCAATTAGCTGAAATGCCACAGACACACACACACACACACACACACACACACACATACACAC
>PVKV010024401.1:5278-31589 GCA_004027835.1 Alouatta palliata
AGACGGAGTTTCGCTCTTGTTACCCAGGCTGGAGTGCAATGGCGCGATCTTGGCTCACCGCAACCTCTGCCTCCTGGGTTCAAGTAATTCTCCTGCCTCAGCCTCCCAAGTAGCTCGGACTACAGGCACGTGCCACCATGCCCAGCTAATTTTTGTATTTTTAGTAGAGACGGGGTTTCACCATGTTGACCAGGATGGTCTCGATCTCTTGACCTCGTGATTCACCCGCCTCGGCTTCCCAAAGTGCTGGGATTACAGGCGTGAGCCACTGCGCCCGGCCAACCCGGCTAATTTTTGTATTTTTAGTAGAGACGGGGTTCTGTCATGTTGGACAGGCTGGTCTTGAACTCCTGACCTCAAGTGATCTGCCCACTGCAGCACTGCCCAGTGCTGGGATTACAGGCATAAGTCCCTGCACCCAGCTGGAACCCGTTTTTTAACTCAGTCCACAGTATCTCCCTCCAACTTGGGCCCTTTGCCCATTCCCCATCTCTACCTCCCCTCCCACCTCTACCTGCGGTGCCTCAGCCCCCTTCCCCCAAAGGAATGCATGGGTATTGGCAGCAGGGTGTGTGTGTGAGAGCATGCTGCACAGGGAAGGGCCGTGTGAACATGAAGGAAGGGAAACGCATACCGGTGTGTGTCCAGTGGGGCAGGTATGCGACGCCCAGCGTGCCAAAGGGGTGTTTGCAAGAGCTGTGTGCCGTCTGCGTGCATGGCTGGGAGGGAGAGGACTCTGACCACCTGGAATCTGGTGTGTGCACACACACATACTACTGAGAGTGGAGACCAAGAACAAGGAAAACAGGAACTACATCAAGGGTCAAATCTAGGAGAGTCAGGGGTGCGCCACAGGAATGGGGACCTTGAGCCAGGCAGAAGGCTCAGGAGAGACACCCTCAAGGTGACTGAATGCACTAAGATGCAGAGGAGAGGGTTCAGGCCTTAGTGACTAGTACATGAAAACTAAACAAACGAAACAAGAAGGCAAATAATAACTCCAAAGAAAAGAAAAAGTTGGTCAGAAAAGAACAAAATGAGCAGAATTTGCCACATGACTCAGTTCTGAATACAAACGCAGACATCGTAACCAAAATCACGGGCGAGAAAAGAACCAGGGAGGGCGGTGAACAGGAATATTTTGTTACGTACTGGGGGTGCAGGAGAGAACAAAATGGGAAAAGCACGAAGTAACAATTCACGTTAGAAATAAAAATACAGACCAAAATTTAAAAACACAAAAATGAAGAGTTCAAAGTGGTCATTCCTAGGTAAGGTGGGTGGGAGACGCCTGAGGGTGCAGATCCAGTACGTGAGCTGGCTCAGCCTCCCCCAGACACCCTGGCAGCACTCAGCCCCGAGTCCTCCCCCTGCGCTCCCTCGGCCCCGAGTCCTCCCCCTGCGCGCCCTCGGCCCCGAGTCCTCCCCCTGTACTCACTCAGCTCTGATCCTCCTCTGCTTGCTCTCTCTGACCTTGCTCTTCACTGCTTTTCTACCTCCTCTCCCTGTTGTGTCCAGGAAAAACGCACCACCCTCATTTCTTCTTTATCAATCTTTAGAAATCAGCAGTGCTCAGCTAACTCCTGACCTAACTCATCTATCTCCGGAGACTTGTGGCCCTGCTGAACCCACACTTTAGACCCAGCTCTGCACATATACCTGGACATCCACACTCAGCTGCCACCCCCGCCCCCGACTTCTTCCTCCCACCATCCACTGCAGAAGCCTCCTAACAGGACCCTGCTTCTGCCCCGAATCCTGCAGCCCATTCCCCACAGTGGCCAGATGCTTTGACACCCGAAGTCTCCTATGAATCCGATCAGGCCTCTGCACTGCACCTCACTTTCCAGAAGTACAGGGGACACAGGGGCCTGTAGATACAAGGACACGGCAGAATGTGGGCTACACGACTATCCAATGCCCAAGGGTCCTCACATCATGGACGAGGAGGGGCACGTTACTGAGGCTTAGGGACATGCGCACTCTGCCCTCCACGCCAAGCCAACAGCCCACCTGGTGCGTATTCACTCAGCCATTAGGAAAATAGAGGGGTGTATCGACTATCAGGAAATTGCTCATGCTCAATAAGCATTAATTACAATTTTCATAAGAGCTTAGCCCCCCACAAAAGAGGTCACTATTTCTTCACTTGTAAATTGGGCTAAAATTTGCCCCATGGAGTCAACATTGAGCAACAGCAGATAGTGGCGTGTGCGTGCGTGGATGGCAACGGCACATCACGCAGTGGTCACGGCTGCCTATTTCCCCCAGTTGCCGCCACTGAAGAAAGGGGAGCGTCTCCACCGCTTAGCCCAGCAGCAGGGCTAAAGAACAGGCTGGGGTGGGAGGACCGCAACCCTCTGGGGATCAGGTCCCACAGTTAGCTCCTGCAGCCCAGGGGAGCGGGTGTCCACACTAACCTCTGTGCCCCAGTCCTTTACCTGCTCAAGCTGAATGTGGAGACCCCCACCTTTGTGACTACAAATTGCTGGGTAAGACTACCCTGTGGGACTGCAGGGCTCACCTCACTGGGAGGGCAAGTTTGCTTTGGGGTCAGAGCTCTGGTCCCGGCAGGTGCCCCTCCACAGCCTCAGCCTGGAGACCACGGTGAGCTACCCACCACTCATCCCCGTGCTGGCATCCCTCAAGCTGCAGCACCGACAGTGGGAGGCAGCTTGGGTCACCCTAGCCTGGTGGGCCCTCAAATGGTCCTTGAAGGACTCACAGGCCCCACAGGGGCTAGATAAGCCCATGAGTTTATAGGGAGCTGGCTTGGGGCTGGGTACCAGCAGGGCACACGGGCCTCCAGGCAGGAGCTGGGCTGGTTTATTACTGAACACCCTTCCCCACTCCTCCTTCCCAGAGAGGCCGGCTCTGCGCCAGCATCTCCTGCACCAGCCCACTCGCCAGGAGGCGCCTGTGGGGCCACTCAAGCCCCAGACATTCTTCTGGGAAAGGGTGTTCCTGGAATCAATTCCGGTCTGGCTTCCAACAGCAGCAGGAATAGAGCTCCGTGTCTGGCCTGCCAGGGCAGCCTCAAGGTTTGAAGGTCAAGTGCAACCAGGTCTCTCCCGGGCCCAGCAGCACCCCCTCCATCTGGACAGGGGATGAGCCAACTCCCTGGAGAGGCCACAGATAGTTCCCCAGAGGGTGGGTTCAGGGTGACGCCTAGTACCCCTGGGGCCCCTTGGGGAGCCCCTGTAGTGAGACAAGGGTGGTGACATTGGGCAGCCCAGCATCTCTCTCCAGAACGCTCCGTGCCACCACCTGCCTCTAGGAGGCCTGAGCACCCCCAGTGGCGCGGACTGAGAATTTCTGGGCCTGAGGAGCCTTCACAGTGATCTGGAGTTTCCAGCCCTGCCAGGGAGCTGTGCATGTGTGTGCTTCGGGGGCAGAGGCCTGACAGACTGCCAGGAGGCCACGCCCAGTGCCACTGCCTTTATTCACAGACCCTGACGCTCCACAGCCACACGGACACTTGGCTTTCAGAGGGCACAGGAAGAAAAAGGGGCCCTGGTGACCCTCCCAGCACACCCCCGAGCCAGGACAGACCCAGAAGCAGCACCTCAGAGTCAGCTTGGGTGCCCATGCCCACGGGGCCACTGTGGCCGCAGACACCAGGAGGCCAGACCTGGTTGCTGGGGACTCCTCTGGGGGGTCCGGCAGTATCCTAGGCCCAGAGAACTGGTGCCATCTTGAAGCTAAGTCAGGGAAAGGGCCAGGCTGGACGGTGGGGGTGGGGGTGAGAAGCTCCCCAGCGTGTCCAGGCCACAGGAGCAGCAAGGGTCTGCAGGGAACCCAAGCTGGATGAGGTGGGGCTGCCCTTGTCCTGTGTCCTGGCCACTTCAAAGACAAAACCAGCCCAGTCCCAGCAGCCTGGGAGGCAGCAGAGGCTCATTCTTCTCCCCTCCTGATCCTGCAGTGGCCAGGGACAGGGGGGTGAGGGGAGAGGAGACAGGTCAGGTCAGGTCCCCTGGGAGCCAGGCAGCTTCAAAGATGCAGCCAGGTGGCTGGGGGAGCGTGGGAGGGTGGGCAGGGCTCAGATCCCCATGATGGGGCAGCTTGAGACCCCCAAGGAGGAAGGAAGGGGGCTTGGGGAGGAGGGGCAGGCCTCAGCCATCAGTCACGCTGGCCCTGGGGTCTGCAGCCCGCTGGAGCAAGAACCCCCCATCCCAGGAGCAGGGCCAAGGGACAGGAGGGAACCGACACCTGGCACCCTGATCTTCCGGAGGCCGTGGAGGGGCGCCCGGCGCTCTAGGACTTCTTGGCATCCTGAGTGCTCCGGCGCTTCAGATCGCTCAGGTCGATGGGCTTGAAGGCTGCCAGGGAACAACGCGGTAGGGGGCAGGCACAGGACCCTCCAGCCCATACGGCCCGGCCTGCCAGCCAAGCCCCTCCCCAGGTCAGCCCACACTCACTCTTTAGACTGGGGTTAGGGACCTTCTCCACGTACTCCTCCACCAGGCCCCGCTCGCCACCCGGCACCTGGCTGCGCAGGTCTCGCTCCACACCCTGCCACGCTGCAGAGGCAGAAGGCAGAGTTCTTAGAGCCCCATGCATCCACACCAGGAGAGCGCCTGCCCTCAGCTCCTGCCCTCCCTGACCTTTTCTCCCTCAGAGGTGTCCTCCGAGCTCCCTCCATGGCCCTCTGCCCACCCCAGCCTCACTCACCCGTAGACCCCGTTCCTGATCCTCCGGCAGGCCTGTCCTTTCCCACACTGACCAGAACTGTGGTCAGAGGGACCCCTATGACCCTACCCCAGGCTTGCCAGTGCCTGAGGGGCAGCACATCCCCCTCAGCTAGGCCTTCGCCTTTCCCACCTCATCCACGCGCCTCCCCAGCCCCGGCACACATACACACTCCCCCAGTCCCAGACAAGCACCTCCTGGCACTTCTGCAGCACACCCACTCATGGCTGGGTGCACCCCCATCTCTCTTCAAAGGCTTCTCCCTTTCCCCAGCAAACTCCTCTAGCGCTGCCAGCACTGATGATTGGCTCCCACCACGGCCTCTATTGGGGCACGGCCCACTCTCAACCCCTACTACCAGGCTCCCCACAAGATCAGAACCAGGTCTCCTCTCCACACAGGGTCCCCTCGGTCACCCCCACCCGCCTGGGCCCTGAAGGCTGTGGATGCAGTGATGGTGTGTCTGAGCCCTGGAGGTGCCGGGGCAGGGGCTGCAGGAGGTTCCTCGGAGCCTGGGTCCTGGGCTGGGGGCAGAGCTGACTCCCACAAGGACCAAGGACAGACAGGAGCTGCACGTGGTGGGCAGACCCACCTTCGTAAATGAAGCGCACGTTCTCCTCGTGGGCAGGGGTGAAGATCTCGCTGCTGCTGGGCGGGGAGCGGGGGCTGCTGGTCCTCTTGCCGTTGTACACGACTCTGGAGACGGGGGAGCTGGGGAACCCCAGCGCATGAGGCAGGGCAGGCAGCAGTGTGGGAGCCCACACCCCTGCCCCAGTGGAGGCCAACCCACTTGCCTGAAACCCACCTGGTCATCGCGGGGGCGTCTGATCCTAGCGCTCCGCCACCAGATCCCCTCAGCCTCTGAAACAGAAGCCAGTGCAGGAGCAGGACGCACAGCCACCCTCTCTAGAGATGGGGTGAGGGAGGCGCAGGGCACAGCTGCCTCCTCCCTTCAGATGTGATCGAAGTGCAGGTCCCCCTGACCACCAAGGGGTCCCCCACAGGTTGGGGTCCAGCCATGGGCAGCCAGTGGGCTCCAGCCATGGGCAGCCAGTGGGCTCCAGGCAACCCTAGAGGTAGCAGGGAACCAGCCAGAGCCAGCCAGACACACGCATGACTTGAAGCAATTAAGCCCACTCAGGGGCCTGAGCTCTGCAAGACGCAGTCCTCGGCCTCAGCACCGGGACCACTGAGGCTAGGTCCCTCTCGTGGGCTGAGGGGCCCTGTCAGCATCCCTGATGTGGGACTGCCTCTCACTGTAGCAGACGGCCTGCAGTCCCTGAGGAAACTGACCCTGCTCTCCCTGCTGCAGGGCTGGGCACTCAGCTTCTGCTGAGCCTTGATTTCCTGTCTGTAAAACTGGGATGAGCTTCCTAACAGTGATGCCTGCTCCCCAGCACCTACCCAGGCCCAGCTTCCTGGTTCCCTAGAGCATGAGCCACATCAGTGCCCTGGAGATGGAACCAAACTCCAACTCCACCAGTGATCAGAGGGAGTGACCCTGGAGGAAGCTGCCAGGCCTAACCTGGTGACCAGGACCCTGGGCTGCTGCCTGCTTATGGCCTCTCAGCCCAGTGGATTCCACAGCTCTGGGAAAGGGAGTCTATATTGAGGCTCGGACTCTCACGCTGGCCAGCTAGAGTGTCCCCTCTCCAGCAGAGGACACACAACTCCAAGGTGGGGAAGCCAACAGGGCTGGTCTCCAGCCTCGCCCTGCTCTGGAGGGGGCAACTCTAGGTGCTGGGGGAGGGGAGTCCCAGGATTCCCAGGAGGGGGCTTTTAGCACAAGCAACTCCCCTGCCCACCCCCAGGGCCCGAGGCTCCAGATACTCCAGGGGACACGGCTGCAGACGGCCAAGAGCTCACAGACGGCCAAGAGCACTGAGGCTCCGAGGACTCTCTGGCCCGCTCCACCTCATGTCAACAGTCCGGCCCTCAAACATCACATGTGAACAGAAGCCCAAGGCTCAAGGGCCAAACCAGCAAAGAGCAGAAAACCAGCTCCCGGCCCTAGAACTCTGTGCCCCACCCCAGGCCAGGAGTGGGGTCCAGGCAGGGCCAGGGGCTCCCTGCCTACAGTAGCACCCAGTTTGCTCACAAAGTCACCTCTCCTCTCCTGCACTCTGGGATCTCTCTGCCCACAGTCCTGCCAGGGACTCCAGCCCAGGACACCAGGGCACAGAGGGAAAGGCCTCTTTGGGCTGAGGGTCCGACAGGGATATGCTGCCTGCTGGGAAGCTCCCCTTGGAGAGAAAGGCAGAGCTCAGGTAACAGGTGGACGGGCCAGCCCCCCGCCCCGCCCACTGCCAGCTCTCACTACTGACCGCCTGCTGCTTCAGGGGTACCTGCCTCCCAGCCTGCCCTTCCCAGCAGCTCTTCTCCTGGGGAAGCCTCTGCCTCCAGTGGCCACTTGGCCTTTATGCAGCCACACCTTGGCCTGGGGTCCCCCTGCAGCTTTAACTCCTGCCCCAAATACCACTGATGGCCCCACATCCTCTCAAGAAACTACCCTTCCGGGACTCCCTTTGCTTTGCTGCACACACACACACACACACACACACGCACACGCACACACCCCTGCTGCACACACCTGCCACACACGTGCCCACACACACCTGTCTGTACAGCCCTGCCCATACACATGCTGCACATACTCATCTGAACGCGGCTGGTATGGAGCACGCACTTGTATCCCAGCTACTCAGAAGGCTGAGGTGGGAGGACTGGTTGAGCCTAGGAGGTCAAGGCTGCAGTGAGCTAAAATCGTGGCACTGCACTCCAGCCTGGGCTACAGAGAGAAATTCTGTCTCAAAAAAAAATAAATATACAAAAAAATATAACAGGGCAGGCACAGTGGCTAACCTATTAAAATAGGCCTGTAATCCCAACACTTTGGGAGGCTGAAGAGGGATCACTTGAGCCCAAGAGTTCAAGACCAGCCTGGGCAACATGACAAAGTCCTATTTCTAACAAAAAATAAAATTTTGCCAGCAGTGGTGGCTGAGGTAAGCGGATTGCTTGAGCCTGGGAGGTGGGGGCTGTGGCACTGCGCTCCAATCTGGGCGACAAAGTAAGACTGTCTCTAAATAAATGTTTTTAAACTCCCTAAATATATACACCTACTGTGTACCCACACATTCTAAGTCAACAGGGAGTCCTGTGTGCTTCCTCTCGCTAGAAGACAGGTGCCCACTGTCCCCAACACCACAGTCTGTGTCCTTAAGTCTTCCCGGACTCAAGGAGCCCTCTGACCTCTCCCTACCTCTTACTCCTGCTCAGCGACCCCCAGGGCCTCGAGCTGGCACCACTCCTGCACACTTAGACCCAGGCTTTCCTGGACGTGCCAGCAGTTCCCAAGAGGCCAAGTGGTCTGCTGTCCCCCTCGAAGCAGAAGAAACGGTTCTGCAGCTCACTCAGCCTCACTGCCTCCTGGGGCTCTGCCAAGGAGCTGGGTGTCAATTCTGACCCAAAAGGAATTTTCCATTAAAAATCAAGCATCCGTGCACACCTATGACCCAGCCACTCTGCTCCTAGGTACACACACCCAAGATATGCACAAGGACAGCTGGAGAATCTCCACTTGTAATTACCCTAAGGGTGGCAGTGCACACCTGGCCTATTCCCGTAAGGAAATCAGCAGCTGGAGGCGGGCACCACAGCACCTGCGGCAGAGACAGCACCGACCACGGGGCAGGACCCAAGGGAGCACAGATGGGCCCTGGCACACACGACATGGGAGGAGCCTGCGGAGGGCCGAGGCGCAGGCAGAAGAGGAGCCAGGGCCGGGATGGTGGCGGGGAGGGCAGGAAGCAGCCCTCCATGGAGAGGGCTGGAGGTCAAGCGAGCTCTGGACGAAGAGGTCACCGTGGACCTGCAACGAGAAAGCCTCCAACAGCCTCAGCAGGGAGGCCTAGCACAGTGGGGCACACGGCAGCGGGGAGGGCAGGAAGTGCGGCAGGCAGGCAGGCAGCTCGGTCCTAGCTCAGGCCTGACAGGCAGCAGGCTGGTGTCTGGCTGAGCAGACGGAGCCCTGAGGCACAGCGCGCGCACACAGGGTCCCTGAGGTTGTGGGTGTGGAGGGGAGAGGCCCGAGGCAGGTGAGAATGAGCGGGAGAGAATGGCACAGGCCCAGAGAAACACCAGGGGCTGGAAAAGACCCAGCATGCGGCAATGGCCACCTGAGGCAGTGGCCCCTGAGCCGGCAGGACCCTGACCCGTTGCTCAGCTACCCAGGTAAAGGTGAGTGGCGGCCTGACCGAGGCCAACCATAGGTGATCGGTGGGAGGGAGGGGGCTCCATTCAGCCCAGGAGAGACAGCTCTACTTCAGAGGTCTCAAGAGCCCACCCAGCCCCGCCCCCAAGGCCTTCATCCTACCTGGGCCACCCCCAGGGTGAGCGCAGCAAGGAAGGGTCAGGCGAGGCCTCTGCCCATTTTCCTTCTCTCTTTCAGTCAGAAACCAGGCCAAGCCTGCTGACCACCTGGCACGGCCCCGCACTCCTCACGCGCTACACCACATCCCACTGCCTCTTGAGAGTTTTCCTTCCTAGTTTTCACATTTCAGTATCTTTGAAACTGGGCTCCACCTGACTATTGCTAACATGTCAGAGTTTACACGATGGCGGCTTTTCTTTCTCAGTATACTGTGAAACATAGCGGAGCTTATGATGGATGGGGTCTCACACGGAAGGACCCTCAGTGACGCTCTCCTGGCCCAGGACTGCCCTTCCAGAGCTCCTCAGGCAACATGGTCTTTAGGTACTTTCTCTCCTTCCCCCCAAAGCTTTCCACACCCCATGCCACCCCACCCTGTGCTGGGACACCCTTTGGCTCCAGACCCCCCCGCGTCAGGACAGGCACACACAGATGTCTACATGATATTCCTGACACCCTTTCCGAAGCTCACTGACCACTGGGGCGTCACCCAGGCCCTCTGCTGCCAAAAAGCCCACTGTCCAACCCCAACCTGTGTGATCAACCTCTACCTGTTACTCCACTCCTGCCCTGATCCCAAACACAGCCTTTGCCACAGGACCACCTGCTGCCAGCCACCCAGGGTACAGGCGACCCAAACGTCTGTGCATTCTGCAGGATCTGACTGCCTGCTTCCGTGGCTGTCCAGACTACAGGGCCTGACTTACTAGGGCTGCAGGTATTCCCGGGCTCTGCGGCCCCAGGCAAGCTCCTCTGAGCCTCAACATCCACATCCAAAGTGATGCTCACCTGCTCCAATGGGGACGGCAGCACAGCCACAGGAAGCCAGCACCTCAGTGAGGTCTCTGTGGCTCTTTATCCAACAAGACGATGGACAGGACAAGCTTGTGCCATATCGTTCATCTGGATGCTATTAAGAATGAAAGGAGGCCGGGCGCGGTGGCTCACGCCTATAATCCCAGCACTTTGGGAGGCTGAGGCAGGTGGATCACGAGGTCAAGAGATCGAGACCATCCTGGTTAACATGGTGAAACCCCGTCTCTACTAAAAATACAAAAATTTGCTGGGCGTGGTGGCACGTGCCTGTAGTCCCAGCTACTCAGGAGGCTGAGGCAGGAGAATTGCTTGAACTCAGGAGGCGGAGGTTGCGGTGAGCCGAGATCGCGCCATTGCACTCCAGCCTGGGTAATAAGAGCAAAACTCCGTCTCAAAAAAAGAAAAAAAAGAAAAAAAAAAAAAAAAAGAATGAAAGGGGACCAAGCACAGTGGCTCATGCCTGTATTCCCAGCACTTTGGGAGGCTGAGGCGGGCGGATCACCTGACGTCTGGAGTTCGAGACCAGCCTGACCAATATGGAGAAACCCTGTCTCTACCAAAAACGCAAAATTAGCCAGGGGTGGTAGCAGACACCTGTAATCCCATCTACTCGGGAGGCTGAGGCAGGAGAATCGCTTGAACCCAGGAAGCGAAGGTTGTAGTAAGCCGAGATCGTTCCATCGCACTCCAGCCTGGGTGACAAAAGCAAAATTCCTTCTCAAAAAAAAAAAAAAAAAAAAAAAAATGAAAGGGGCTGGGTGTGGTGTGGTAATCCCAGCACTTTGTGAGGCCAACAGTTCAAGATCGCCCTGGTCAACATCGAAAAAGCCCCACCTTGGCTGGGTGCAGTGGCTCACACCTGTAATCCCAGCACTTTGGGAGGCTAAGGCGGACGGATCACGAGGTCCGGAGATCAAGACCATCTTGGCTAATATGGTGAACCATCTCTACAAAAATACAAAAATTAGCTGGGCGTGATGGTATGCACCTGTAGTCCCAGCTGCTCGGGAGGCTGAGGCAGGAGGAGAATTGCTTGAACCTCGCAGGAGGTGGAGGTTGCAGTGAGCCAACATATATCGTACTACTGCACTCCAGCCCGCGCAGCAGAGCCAGACTCCATCTCAAAAAAAAAAAAAAAAGAAGCTCCATGTCGAGCAGGTGCAGTGGTTCACACCTGTAATCTCAGCACTCTGGGAGGCCGAGGCGGGCAAATCATCTGAGGTCAAGGAGTTTGAGACCAGTCTGGCCAACACGGCAAAACCCCATCACTACTGAAAAAAATACAAAAATCAGGCCAGTGGCTCATGCCTGGAATCCCAGCACTTTGGGAGGTTGAGGTGGGAGAATCACCTTAGGACAGGAGTTTGAGACCAGCCTGGCCAACATACAGTGAAACCCCAACTCTACTAAAAAATACAAAAATCAGCTGGGCGTAGTGGTGCACACCTGTAGTTCCAGCTACTTGGGGAGCTGAGGCAGGAGAACTGCTTCAACCCAGGAAGCAAAGGTTGCAGTGAGGAGGCTGAGGCAGGAGAATCAATTTGAACCTTGGAGGTGGAGGTTGCAGTGAGCCAAGATCACACCACTGCACTCCAGCTTGGGCGACAGAGCGAGACTCCATCTCAAAAAAATAAAATAAAATAAAGGGCCTGGCACGATGGCTCACACCTGTAATCCTAGCACTTTGGGAAACCAAGGTGGGCAGATCACAAGGTCAGGCATTCAAGACCAATCTGGCCAACATAGTGAAACTCCATTTCTACTAAAAATACCAAAAATTAGCTGGGTGTCGTGGTATGCACCTGTAATCCCAGCTACTCAGGAGGCTGAGGCAGGAGAATGGCTTGAACCCAGGAGGCGGAGGTTGAAGTGAGCCGAGATTGCACCATTGCACTCCAGCCTGGACAACAGTCCAAGACTCAGTCTCAAAAAAAAAAAAAAAAAAAAAAAAAAAAAACAGAGTCTTACTCTGTCACTCAGACTAGAGTGCAATGGCGCATCTTGGCTCACTGCAACCTCCGCCTCCCAGGTTCAAGAGATTCTCCTGTGTCAGCCTCCCAAGTAGCTGGAATTACAGGTGCCCACCACCATGCCCTGCTAATTTTTGTGTTTTTAGTAGAGATGGAGTTTCCCCATGTTGGCCAAGCTGTTCTCGAACTCCTGACCTTGTGATTTGCCCGCCTCAGCCTCCCAAAGTGCTGGGATTACAGGCATGAGCCACTGTACCCGGCGGATGCTGTTGTTTATTAAGCACAAAACAACTGTTCTGGGCAAACGGGAAAGTAGAATCAGCCCACTCTTAAGGAAGTGGAGGCCCAGAAAAGCACTGGGGACTGAAAGAAAAGACTGCCACCAGCCAGAGCAAACACTCGTCAGGGGCTAAGTGCAGGCAGCCACAGCGCTGGACCCTTACACACACGGCCTACATCCCCACAGCTGGGCTGGAAGGAAGATACCCTGAGAACTCCCAGTTCAGCGCTGAAAGAGCCTGCCACCAAGCAGCCGAGCCCTCCCAGGGCCTTCAGGGCCACAGCAGTTGGGGCTTGGCCCGAAGCTGCAGCCTCCCTCCACTCCGCCTGTACCCTTGAAAGACCTACTCCCCACTGACATCCACACGGCTCTGCTCAGAGACTGTTTCTCCCTCCAGATAAAGAAGGGAGTCTTACTGGGTAGAACAACGTGTAATCTTTTTCCTCCGAGGGACCCAAGGGCTTCAGAGACTTCCTGATGGGGAGAGGACAGAACCCCAGTGTCTGCCTTCCCATTCCCAAATTCTTTTCCCTACACAGCCACATGCCTAAGAACATAATGGGAGGTGACACACCAGCAACGTGACAACATTGTGAGGTTCCAGAGTTAGAATCGGTGACGCTACTCTGTGCTCCTCTGGAGTTTCTGAGATTCAAACTTCACCTTCTCTTCATGTTCTGTGTCTTTTTTCAGCCAATGAGGCTAGAAGATAATCTACCACGCAAGCAGGCGCACGAGGACTCTGCTCTCACAGCAGCCACACCGACAGCTCTCGGTCCCCTGAAGACCCCCAGTGAACGCCTCTAAGCGCTGCCCCACCTCCTCACCCTCTCCCCTGGGTGGTGGCAGCAACAGACTGAGTGTGTGCCTCCCTCTTCCCCATCCTGACCCCACTCAAACCACAACCTCCCCTGGCTCACCCCAAATCCTTCCTTACGGAACAGTTGGCTCCTACTTCGTTCACATCCTACTTCCCACCCTCTCTGAAAGTTCTCCCCACATCCCACCCAAAAGTCCACTCCCTCGTCCCCATCTCGGGGCCTTTGCTCAACGTGCCTTCTCTGCCCAACTATCCCTCATCCTTGGGAGTCTAGCTGAAAGACCACCTTCCCGGCCACGACTGCCCTGGGGAAGGACGGAGAGAAGCACAGCCCATGCCCCATATGGCTGCCGCCCTGTCAGCCCTGTGCTCCTGCGGGGGCGCCCCTGCAGCCACAACCACCGCACAGTGAGCGCCCCGAGGGCGGGCGGAGGCCCTCCCCCTCGTTAGGCCCAGTCCCGTTAGGCCCAGCACCACCATCCGGGGAGACGGGAACCAGGGCAAGCCCGGAAAATGGCCAGAAGAAAGCGGACGGCCGGGCCAGCGGCGCTCCAAGAGTCGGAGGCATCCTCAGGCACGTGCCCTCCGGAGACCCGGAAAGCAGAGCTCTGTCAGCCCCCGCGGCGGCAGAAGGCGGGCCCATCGCGAGCGTCCGGCCGCGTTCAGTCCGCGGCCCCTGCCCTGGCCCGGGCGGGAAAGGCGCTCCGCCTGAGCCTCGCCCTCCCCACGCGCGCTCCCGGGCGCCCCGCGGGCCGCGCCCTCCTGCAGGTGCCTGGAAGGGAACGCGGGTCCCTCCCTCGGACCCCGGCCGCCCGGCCACACCCCCGCGCCGCGGCCCCGCCCGGCCCAGCTAGGCACCCGCGACCGCGCGACGACACCAGGGCGGGGCCCAGCCGCGCCCGCCCCGCCCCGTCCCGTCCTGCCGCCCGGCGCCGCGCCCTCCTCACCTCACCCCGACCCGCCGCCGCCGCCGCCGCCGCCGCCGCCGCCGCCTAGTCCAGCTGGGAGGCCCCGCCGGAAGTGACGCCACCGTCGGCTGCGCAGGCGCAGACGCAGCGCGCTACCACGTGACGGCCCGGCGGGCGCGGGCGGGGACGGGGGCGGCTGGGGTTCCCGTGCGGGGTCGCGGCGCGTGGCGGAGGCTCTGGGTCCGCCCGGCCTGGACGGTGAGCGCCGGCGGCCACAGGCAGCGGCCGGAGCCCAGTAATCAGGCCACCACCACTGGCTCGTGAGTCACGTTTATTGAAAAAGTAAAAAGTGTCACCGTAAAAAATTCACCTGGAGACAAAGCCAGGCCTGGGAGTGATGGCAAGATCGTGAAGGGACGGGTCCGGCCGCCCCTGGCCCATGGAAGGGGCACTTGCTGGCCCCTGGGCGACACGCAGCTTCTCCAGGGCCCCGGGCGGGCAGGGCTGGCTCAGTCCATGGTGGTCCCTTTGAAGAGCTCCACTAGCTCCTTGAAGTCCGGGTCGATGAGGTCGGAGGGCAGGTCACCATCGTCGTTGGCTGCGTCCCTGTCCGCTCCCAGGGAGATGAGGTACCTGGGGTGCAAAGGTCGCCCTGGCTGAAGCGGGGAGGAGCCTGGAGAGTGCTCACCCCCACCCGACACAGAGGGGCAGACTCCTGGGGTCACATGTGTGTCCCCCACCTTGGGGTTCCGGGGCCCGGGTAGGGTAAGGAGGAAGAAACCTGGCCAGCTTTTCCAGTTGGCTCTATTGAGGACAAGGGCAGAAACAGGATTCCAGAAGCCTTTAGGGTTTTCAGGATACTTGCCTATACCACCAGGGCCACCTTCTGGGGCCCACATCCTGGGGGCCCAGTGAGGCCTGCAGGGGTCGGGTTCAAGCCTGAGTAGACCCAGGCTCCCTCACCTAGCTATGTCGGGGTATCCATCGCTGCAGGCAATGTGCAGGGGTGTCCAGCCTGCCTCATCTCGCTGGTGAATGTCAGCCCCGTATTTGACCAGCAGCTTCACACATTCCAGATTTCCAGAGAGCACGGCTTCATGCAAGGCGGCCAGGCCTGGGCAGAGAGGACCGGAGGGGTCAAGAATGAACTGCAGATCAGATCCTTCTTGCTGGCCTCCCCCCCACCCCACAGCCCCTGGCCAGCTCCTCTAACACTTGCTCACCTGAGGGGTGAATGGTGGCAAGGGAGACTTTCCGAGCCCGGATGAAGCGCCCCACCTGCTCCAGGTCACCCTGACGGATGTGGTCCAAGAACAGGACATCGTTAGGGAAACGCACGCTGCGATCAGCCAACATCCGCCGCCGCCGCTGCCGTGGACTGTAGCGGGCATAGCGGGCAGTTCTGCTAGGCATCTTGGGTGCTGCGGGGCAGGCTGCCCCTGGGGACCCTGCTGCACTAGGGTGAATAATGTTTCCGGCCCCAACCAGATCTGCTCAAGGGCTTCTGTCGGACGCACCCTTACCTCTGACTTGCTTATATAGGGCTCAGGGGCTATATAAAGCTGCACGGTCATCCTCCCCAGCGCGAGGGGCTGAAACTGAGCTGCACGGCCCCCCCCGGCGCCCCAGATCATGTTTAGTGACTCATCTTTCAGCCCACCTGTCGCTGTGCCCGGCCAAAGGGTCAGACCATTCCTGCCTGTCGCTCCCTGCCCCACAGCTGGACCAAGAAGGTGCCTTACGGAGGGCGGGAGGAGGCGTCAGTCCAGAGCCCATGAGATGGCCAGGAACATGAGATCAAGGGCATAGCAGGTGCCAAGGTCATGGGAAGGGCCTGCTCTCTACCTCCTGGAAAGTGAGGGGTGGCCACCCCTTCCACATCTGCAGAAGCACAGGTCCACTATGCCTTGGGGAAGCAGGCCTAAGCCCTATCCATCTCCCTACCTGTCAGTTTTCACCTTCCAGCGTGGCTTGCCTCACTCTCCATAGTTTTCCCAAAACACTCTGATGGCCCTGCCTCCTGCTCAGAAACCCCGCCAGGCTTGTTTGGCTGAGATCTCAATGCCTCAGGCTCCTGTTCAGTCAGTCCTGCGACTCTTCTGAGTGCCTGGCTCCCCTGCCCCAAAAGCCTGCAGGGGACATGGTGTCCCCCACACTCATGGACTGGCCCTGCACAGTGTCTCTGGGTTCCAGGTTTGACACATGTGCTCACACTTAAGATGGTGTCCAGTTTGCTCCCCACGTTCAGGGACCCTCACACCCCAGGTGATGTGCCATCTCTGTCCTGGCCCCTGTGAGCTTGCCCCAAGTCTTGCTCTGTCGCCCAGGCTCAAGCGCAGTGGCACGATCTCGGCTCACTGAAACTTCCGCCTCATGGGTTCAAGTGATTATTCTGCCTCAGCCTCCTGAGTAGCTGGGACTTCAGGTGCCGGCCACCACGCCCCTAATTTTTGTATTTTTAGTGGAAACGGGGTCTTACCATATTGGCTAGTCTAGTCTCAAACGCCTGACCTTGTGATTCACGGGCCTTGGCCTCCCAAAGTGCTGGGATTACAGGCATGAGCCACCGTGCCCGTCCAGCCAAGGGAATTTTTAAGAATCATGTTCCAACAGGCTCTTCATTGCTGGCTGCCTTTACTTTTGCAACAGCCCCAGTGGAGGTCCGAGGTGGGGCTTAGACTGCAGGACCTGGGAAGAGCCAGTGGACCGGACAGGACACAGACACAGAGTCGACCAAGGAGGTCTTTGGGGTCAGGGACAGCCATCGATTGTGCTGGGAACACTGCAGCACTGGAAGTTGGCGGGATGAGTCTTCTGGGGCTGCCATGACAGACCACAGGCTGGCTTAAAAAGCAGATGGTCATGGCCAGGCACGGTGGCTCACGCCTGTAATCCCAGCACTTTGGGAGGCTGAGGCAGGTGGATTGCTTGAGGTCAGGGGTTCAAGACCAGCCTAGTCAACATGGTGAAAACCCTTCTCTACTAAAAATACAAAAAAAGGCCGGGTGCGGTGGCTCACGCCTGTAATCCCAGCAGTTTGAGAGACCCAGGCGGGCGGATCCTGACATCAGGAGTTCAAGACCAGACTGGCCAACATGGTGAAACCCCGTCTTTACTAAAAAATACAAAAATTAGGTGGGCATGGTGGCTGGTGCCTGTAATCCCAGCTACTTGGGAGGCTGAGGTAGGAGAACTGCTTGAACCGGGACCCGGGGGGCGGAGGTTGCAGTGAGCCGAGATCACGCCGCTACACTCCAGCCTGGGCTACAGAGTGAGACTCCATCTCAAAAAAATAAAAAATAATAGGCCGGGCGCAGTGGCTCACGCCTGTAATCCCAGCACTTTGGGAGGCCGAGGCGGGTGGATCACGAGGTCAAGAGATCGAGACCATCCTGGTCAACATGGTGAAACCCCGCCTGTACTAAAAATACAAAAATTAGCTGTGCATGGTGGCACGTGCCTGTAGTCCCAGCTACTCGGGAGGCTGAGGCAGGAGAATTGCTTGAACCCAGGAGGCGGAGGTTGCGGTGAGCCGAGATCGCGCCATTGCACTCCAGCCTGGGTAACAAGAGCGAAACTCTGTCTCAAAAAATAATAATAATAATAATAATAATAATAAATACAAAAAATTTAGCCAGGCATGGTGGCACACTCCTGTGGCCCTAGCTATTTGGGAGGGTGAGGCAGGTGAATTGCTTGAACCCAGGAGGCGGAGGTTGTAGCGAGCCGAGATCGCACGACTGCACTCCAGCCTGGGAAACACAGCAAGACACTGTCTCAAAAAAAAAAAAAAAAAAGACAATCATTCCCAGAATTCTAGAGGCTGAAGTCTGGGATCCAGGTTTCTGCGGGGGCCGGTTCTCCCAGAGGCTCTGAGGAGCGTCTGTCGCAGGTGTCTCTCCAGCTTCTGGTGCTGCCAGCAATCCTGGTGTCCTTCGCTGTGGCAGCATTGCTGTGATCTCTGCCTTCTCCACGGTGTTCTTCCTGTGTTTGTCTTTTTCCAGATCTCTCCTTTATATAAGGACACCGGGATCATAGTGGGGTGTTGCCTCATCATACCAGTGACACCTGTCAGCACCGTGTTTCCAAACACGGTCACATTCTGAGGTTTCCAGGGCTAGGACTTGAAAATGAATCTAGGAGATACATGATTCAACCCATAATGCTGGTAAAACCCTGCAGGTGGCCACTAAAGGTCTGAATGAGGACAGAACCAAGACTGGCCAGCAGCTCTTTGCTGGGGCAGAGGAGCTAGGTCACCAACAGGCTTGCTTCACTGGGCTGATCTGTAACCAACAAAATCAAATCAGCAAACACGTTAGACAGCTGTAGGTGCAAAGCCTTGGCCAAATGCTGTGGGAAGGCTGACTCACTCCTGTAATCCCAGCACTTTGGGAGGCTGAGGTGGGTGAATCATGAGGTCAGGAGTTCAAGACCAGCCTGGGCAACATGGCGAAACCCCGTCTCTACTAAAAATACAAAAATTAGCTGGATGTGGTGGCACGTGCCTGTAGTCCCAGCTACTCAGGAGACTGAGGCAGGAGAATCGCTTGAACCTGGGAGGCGGAGGTTGCGGTTAACTGAGATCATCCCACTGCACTCCAGCCTAGTGACAGAGCGAGACTTCACCTCAAAAAAAAAAAAAGAAAAAGGAAGAATGCTGCTGGAGAAGTGGTGCTGACAGAGGGTCCCTGGCTGGCGAAGGTTTCCTTGACCTGCATCGGTGCCCAAGTGGACCCCTTGCCCCGCCCCTGGGCCCCTCACTACAGGCACACCGGGTGCCATACCCTCTCCCAGTCACATGCTGGAGTGACCCTGGAGCCTCTAGCCGGGCTCAGACCTGCAGACACCCTGCATGTTGCTGCATTTCTAGGGGCTCAGAAAAAGATGCAGACGGTTGTAATTCCGGGTCACTTGGGAGAAGTGAGTTCATTTTTTCCTAGTTTGTTTACATGAAGCCTAGAGACAAAACGTTCTACAGTGGAGACCGGAGACAGAATCGCCTCTGATGTGAAGATTGCCTTTTCTCATGTTGTGGAAAGTTCTGTCTGCCCTCCCCCCTCAGAGGATCAGATGAAAGCACGTTGGATGAAGCTGCCACCGACAGTGTGACCAGAAGGAACGCCCTTTCCGGGAGTGACCAGCCTCAGGCTAGAGACATTCAGGGCAGGCCCATCCGGTGAGCCTGTTTGAGAACTCCAAGCAAGCCCCTCTGTCCCTCCTGGCAAAGGTGAGCTGGGAGCATGCAGAGCTTTTGGCTTGGGGGTTTCTGTTGGGATCACTGAAGGGACTGGTGCCTGAAGCCTCACCAGTCACAACAGATCCCTTGAAAGGTATTTATGTGCCCTTTGTTCTAATAAGGATGTGGGAACTGTGTTTTTTTGTTTTTGTTTTTTTTTGAGACAGAGTCTTGCTCTGTTGCCCAGGCTGGAGTGCAATAGCACGATCTCAGCTCACTGCAACCTCTGTCTCCTGGGTTCAAGCAATTCTCTGCCTCAGCCTCCCAAGTAGCTGGAATCACAGGCGCCTGCCACCACGCCCAGCTAATTTTTTGTATTTTTAGTAGAGACGGGGTTTCACCATCTTGGCCAGGCTGGTCTTGAACTCCTGACTTCGTGATCCACAAGCCTCTGCCTCCCAAAGTGCTGGGATTACAGGCGTCAGCCACCGTGCCCAGCCAGGATGTGGAAACTATGTGTTCTGTGCCATGATGGACACTACCTGGAGCACCTCAGCTGTGAAACTTTCCATCAGAAACCGCCCGTAAACAGTTGAGCGTGGTCCACAGTGGGCGAAGCCTGCTGGTCACGCAGCATGACGTCAGAGCAAAACTTGTATTCATGGAGTCTTGTCCCTGATTCTTCTTGGTCCGTTTGAACTTGCAAATTGACCTAGTCTGCATGATTTAAGTTCCTGCCTTCTGGAGAATGAACTGGATAGAACATCTAATGGAAAAGGTTTACCATCCAACTTTTTTGTTTGTTTGTTTTTAATTTTTTTTTGAGACGGAGTTTTGCTCTTGTCGCCCAGGCCGGAGTGCAGTGGCATGATCTCGGCTCACTGCAGCCTCCACTTCCCGGGTTCAAGCAATTCTCCTACCTCAGCCTCCCGAGTAGTTGGGATTACAGGCACGTGCCACCATGCCTAGCTACATCCAACTTTAAAAGTCCAGTGAGGCCAGGCCGGGCTCAGTAGCTCATGCTTGTAATCCCAGCACTTTGGGAGGCCAAGGTGGGAGGATCACTTGAAGCCAGAATTTCAAGACCAGCCTGGACAACATAGGGAGACCCCCTTCTGTTCAAAACATTTAAAAATTAGCCAGGCATGGTACTGTGTGCCTGTGGTCCCAGCTACTTGGAATGCTGAGGTGCAGAGATTGCTTGAGCCCTGGAGTTTGAGGCTGCAGTGAGCTACAATCACACCAGTGTATCCCAGCCTGGGCAACAGAGTAAGACCCTGTTTCAAATTAAAAAAAAAAAAAAATGTCCAGTGAATGCAACCAGCACTGTTCTGCAGAAAGCACCCTGGAGACCCTGTTAGAAAAGTCAGCTAGGCCCGGCATGGTGGCTCATGCCTGTCATCCCAGCACTGTGATAGGCAGAGGCAGGCAGATCAGCTGAGGTCAGGAATTCAAGACCAGCCTGGTCAACATGGTGAAACCTGGTCTGTATAAAAAAATACACAAAATTAGCCGGGCATGGTGGCACACTCCTGTAGTCCCAGCTATTTGGGAGGCTGAGGCAGGAGAATCACTTGAATCCAGGAGGCAGAGGTTGCAAGGAGCCAACGTCACACCAGTGTACTCCAGCGTGGGTGACAGAGCAAGACTCCATCTGAAAAAGAAAGAAAGGAAAGTCAGTGCAGCTCCCCCTGCAGACCGGCAGGAGGGCCAGAGGGGCCCTTCCCTCCCCAAGGCCAGAGGACCCCCAGGGTGGAGTACACAGGCCGGGCAGCCAGTTTTAGGCTCCCGGCCAGTGGCTTCCCTGGCACCTGGAGAGACAGAAGTTGGGAAATCCCAGGCTGCTAAGCCCTAACCGCCTCCCCCCAGAGCCTTCAAAGTCTCGCTGCTAATCCAGCAGCCCAGCCGGAGAGGTTCTGGATGAGGCCCCACAGCCTCCCCACACAGCCAAACCCAAGAATGTGCTCATCAGCTGCCTCTGCAAAATTGGAAAGGTATCAGTGACTCCCTGCCCTCCCAGGAGCACATGACACCCCTGCTCTGTGCTCCGGGCAGCTGCACCATGTCCCAGCTTTCTCTCCAGAGGGCCAGCTCCCCGCACAGCTGGTCCATGGGGCCACTGCACCCCATCTCAAGGGAAGGGCACACAGGCACAAACACAGGTCACCCCTTTAGCTGTGACTCAAGACGGCCTCCTTCCTCAGAGACCAAAAAGCCACAGCTCCTGGGCCTCTGTTCACATCTTGGGGGCAGAGCTAATATCCTCCCATGGCACCTCCGGATGCCCATGCCCACTTTTCCGTGTGTGGCTCACCATGCTGCAGGACCCAGGCAAGGCACACAAACCCCGCTGAGGCCCTGGAGCTGAACTAGTCAGAAACCGTCTCCAACGCCACAGAGCCAGGGGCCAGAGCAGATGGCATTACCCAGACTGCCAAGCTGGTGTGAGTCATGTTGGGCCATGGACAGTGGGCAAACCAGGCTGGTCGGTGCTGGCAGCACGCTGGCCAGATACTCCACGGCCGCGCCGGGAGCGCCTGGGCTTGTGAGGGCCTAGGGGACCAGGAAGGGCAGCAGCTGGGAGAACGGGAGCACGGCAAGGCCTGGTCTGGCTTGAGAGCTGTGTCTGGCTCCAGCAGCTCCAGCCAGCCCGCAAGCTCGGGAACTGGGAGGACACCCGGGAATCTGGGCACAAAGTTGGTAGGGCTCACCCAGTCACAGGCAGGGCTCAAGGCAGCCAGCCTGGTGAGGGCCGTTCGTTCTCTGTGACCTTCTGAGGGCACAGCAGCCTCCCTAGAGCCATAGTCCCACCCCCACACCCTCCTGTGCTCTTGGGCTCTTTCCTCCTGCCCCACCTGTCCTCCGAGACCACCATGAGCCCTGCTGGACCCTCGGGGCCCCGGCTCTTGCCCTCAGTGGGACCCACAGACACCACAGAGCCCCCAAGATCTCCCCTGTGGAGAAGCAGCAAATCCAGGCTGAGCAGTGGCATCACCCACCCCCGCACACAGGTCGCAGCTTTGTGTCTTCAAAAACATCGACTGTTTTTCCGTATGTGAAGCGCAAGAGGTCTGAAGTTAAGCCAAATAACAACGTAAAGACCAGGAGATTCTTACTTTTAGAGGCAGGGTCTCACTATCACCCAGGCTGGACTGCAGTGGTACAATCTCTGCTCACTGCAGCCTTGACCTCCCACGCTTAAGCAATCCTCCCACCTCGGCCTCCCAAGTAGCTGGGTGCAAACCATGCCAGGCTCATTTTTAATTTTTTGTAGAGATGGGGTCTCCCCATGTTGCCCCAGCGCTGGGATTCCAGGCAGGAGTCCCTGCCCCCAGCCCTTTGCTGTGTGAAGGGCTGGTGATGAGGAGGCCATCCTGATCCTCTCACCCATCCTTAAAGCCCGAGTCCGCCTGATTTCTCGTCACTCCACGGCAGGGATGGGAGGGAATGACCTGCAGCCTGTGAACATGATGTGGGGCTGGGTGGCTTCACCTGTGTCCACATCCCAGGTCTAGACCCGCAGGAGAAGCCCAGTCGCAGTTCAGCTGAAGCAGCCTGCACACAGGGCAGGCATCCTCCCTGGGAACCGCAAGTCTGTGCTGCCTGGGCTGCAAGTCTGCACAGCTCTGCGGGGGAGACTGGTGCCTGTTTCTGCATCTGCCCCTCACTCCAGGGGCAGCGCCTCTCAACACCAGTGACCCCGCCAAGGCCTGGCAGATGGCCTTAGCATGAGCATTCCAGCCCAGCTACCTGGGCTGGGTGAGATAATAAACCTGAGGCAAGAACAGGTGGTAAAATTTCAACTTTATTTGGCCAATGTGTTCAATTCCGATTGTGAGCTAGAAATGCCTGAAGAATTGTCAACATCTGACTCAGCTCCAGCATCCTCAGCCACCTCCCAGACTGGGAGTCAGGGGTCCTGGTTCTGCCTCGAGCAGGTCACGGGCTGCGCTGCAGAAAGGCCAGTGGTCACGACAGGACGAGGAGCTCTGGCTTGAGGAAGGGAAGGGCAAAGGCCTGTCTTGGGCCCCACGGCCGGAAGCCACCAGCCCCGCTCCAGGCATGGGGGACACCCTGACAGGATCTGGAAGTCTCTATTTACCCAAAAAATGCAAGAGCCATGTTCAGTCATGGCAACACTGCACGCGGTGCTGACTGACCGTGTCCAGCCCGGCCCCATCCCTCCCACACAGGGGACAAGCGTCTCCAAGGAGGCCTGGCCAAGGTGGAACAAATACCCTGATGTCGAAAAATGTCTAAAAATCCCACAAATGGAATTTTCAAAGAGCAGAAACCTCCCGCAGGAGAGAGGCAGCGAGACTCTGAACGCGCAAGCAAGCACTCTGGACAGACCCATGTACAACAAAGTGCATCACGATTTCAAGAGACACGGCCCACCAGGGCGGGCTGCCTGGAGATAGATCCCTTTCCAAAAATTGAAAAACAAAAGGAAGAGACGGGTGTGAATGGACGCTGTGGGGGGACGAGGTGTCACTTCAGAAAGGTTCCCTGGATTTTCGACGACGCCCTCCTTCAGGTGAGGGCCACGGGCTTCGGAGGCGTGCACTGCTGGGTATGCAGCCCCCGAGGGGTCTTGGTGGCACCCAGGTCTGGCGTTCCCTGTTACAGTTCATCTTTCACAGCTTTCTGATCATCATCTTCCTCCATGTCTGGTTCCTCCGCTTCTTCCAGGTCCTCGAGATCCTGGGATGCAGGATAAGGGGGGACAGGTTGGCTGCAGTGGCCGAGGCTGCCAGCACCCAGCACCCCATGCTGCTCACACCAGGGACCAGCTGGCCACGACCACCAGAGCAGCCGACCCTGGTCTTTATGAGATTGGCAGGGGTATGTGTGCCTCCCAACTTAGCACCATGGAGCCTACAAAGGGTCCCATCTCGGCAAGGACAACAGCCCCAGCATGAAGTCCAAGCACAGTAACTGCTGAGGTGTGACCAGAATACTTCCAACCCTCAGGCTCTGGCCAGCAACAAGCCACAGGCAGCACAAGGGGCCGGCCCTCCGTCCCCAGCCCAGGCAGAGTGTGTCTCCCTCCCACTGTGTACCAGCACTCCTAGCACGCCCAGCTGGCCATGCCCTCGCCTCCCTCACCGCGGTCAAACACCCTGCGCCTGCCGTTCTCCTGACACCCGCCCTCCTGCTTCCCCCTAAAGTCAGCACTGCTGCTGGCCACGCTGATGGGCAGGACTGAGCTCCCGAGGGCACACCGATGCCCGCTCCTGTGTCTGGGCCACGCCAGTGGGTTGCGGATGGACATTTGAGTCCAAGTTAACAGAAGGTCGAGGAGCCAATGCCATGTGCCCGAAAAGGTTTTCTAAACAAAATCTGGTTTTTAAAGATGCCCTCAACACTGCCCCCCTAAAGCAGCACCGACCAGGGAGAGCTGTTTCCTCAGAATGCTGAGAGCACATCCCTTGGCCCTGCTGGGCAGAGGTCTGGGGCCCCAGAGCCCAGGACACACAGACATGCCTCCAGTAGTACCATTCCCACCTCCAAGTCAAGCCCAGGTGGGCTGAATCCCAGACCAGCCCAGGGCTGTAACCGAACTCACGTCATCATCCCCTGCCCCATCCTGGCCACCACTCTCCAGGAACTTCTTAAAACCATCCAGCGTGCGCTCCCCATTGTAATCGATGACCTGTGGAAGACAGGAGTAAGTGCAGGGGCTGGTCCTGCCCCCGAGCCAATCTCCTGGCATGCGCTCGTCCTCTACAGAAAGGCAGAGCAGGCCCTGGAATACTAGCACTTCAGGAGGCCAAGATAGGAGGACTGCTTGGCCAGGAGTTCAAAACCAGCCTGGGCAATATAGTGAAACTCCATCTCTCTCAAAAAAGAAAAAAGATGGGTGCTTCTTAAGGAGCCCCTGCAGCTCTTTTCCCACCTGACTAGCCCCAGGCCCCTTCCAGACAGGCACCCAGGCTGGCATGGGGACCACTGCTCTTCCCAGAGCCCACCCCAACCCTGCCTGGAGGGAAGGCACACCGTCCTGTCCGCGCTGGCTGGAAAGAACTTCAGCGTGGGGAAGCTGTGCACTTTGACGGCCTCCACCTCGTTGGCAGTCGAGTCCATCTTGGCAATGACGATGTTCTCATGGTCCTTGTATGTCTCTCCCAATTTATCCCAAATGGGAGCCAACTGTTTGCAGTGACCACACCACGGGGCGTCTGAAAAGAAAGCAGTTCTAGGGTCTGTCCTGGACCACAAAGCCGCTGGCAGAGAAGCTTCCCAGGAGTCCGCACCCCTCTGGCATGCCACGGGGACACAGACCTGGAGGCTGAGGAGCGACACTTACAGAACTCCACGAAGACGTTCTTCTTCTCATCGAAAGCCACCTCTTCAAAGTTTTTCCCAACAAGCACCTTGACAGGCTGCTTGTCCCAGTCCTCAGGCAGCTCCTGGCTCATCAGGTGGGGCTGGAGGGCAGGCAGGGCACGGTGAGGGGCGGCACCGCCCAGGGGAACGCAGAGGTCCCTGACCCCCGCCCCTGGCCAGGGCTGAGGTGAGCGGCTGCACTTGGCACAACAGGATGGCGGCCGCAGAAGCCGACAGTGACAAGAATCCAGAAAGAGAGGGCTGAGCCAGTGGGCTGGGCCCAACGAGCCCGAGCAGGCGGCACCCTCACCAGCCAGGAGGCTTCTGTGAGGAGCATCTGGGCCAGCCGTGTCAACAAGAGGGCTCCTCCAGGTCCTCGAGGGTGTGACAAGAATGCTGGTCTTCACATCGTCTCGGGCTCCGTCCTCTTACTCTGAAGATGTTACTTTGAGGACGAAGCCCAGAAACCCCAAGGGGGAAGCTCCACCCGAGAGGCGACCCTGGCCTGCGACGCGTGCCCACCTTGATTTTGCCCTCCAAGAAGCGGCGGCAGAACTCTGTGATCCCCTCTGCTGTCAGTTCATCCGATTCAGGCTTGTACTTGGTCATCTCCTCCTCCAGGGTGATGAGGCGCACGGCCGGGCACTCTTCCTTCTTCAGGCCGAAGAACTCGAGGATGCGCTGGTTGTCGGTGTGGTCGCTGTCGATGAAGATGAACAGGATCTGGGGGAGAAAAGGCGGGGCGTACAGCTGCGGGAGACACTGGTGAACAGGATCTGGGGGAGAAAAGGCGGGGCGCACAGCTGCGGGAGACATGAACAGGATCTGGGGGAGAAAAGGCGGGGCGTACAGCTGCGGGAGACATGAACAGGATCTGGGGGAGAAAA
>PVKV010024402.1:0-31489 GCA_004027835.1 Alouatta palliata
GGAGCAGATCTCAGGGGGAGGGGCTTGGAGGAGGAAGGGGGATCAGAGAAGGTACTCAGTCTTTCTCCCTGTCTTCCCTGGTCAGTAAATGGTCTCTGAGTCACTGTCTTGTCGTCACATACCGCCACCCTCTCCCCGCCCGCGCCGGGTTGCGGTATCAGGGTCAGCGGGGCGGAAGCGCCACCCCTCCCCTGCTGGCTTCGGGTCACACGCAAGAGGCTATTTATAGCGTGGGCGCGCGGAGGGCGTGGGCGGCGCGCCGGCGGGCGGGGGGGGGGGACGAGGGGGTGCCCGCTACCGTCCCCAGCGACGGGCGGGTGGAGACACCGCCTCATGCGGCCTCCGAGGTCTTTGGGGCCCCCCAGCAGCGCTGACTGAAGAATGTAGCGGTGGAACCTGGGGAGGCTGAGGCAGGAGTTCAGGCTGCGGGACCCCCCTGCAGCCTGACTTCGGGCCTCAGCTTCTGTATCTGGAAAATAGGAAGACAGAGTGTCTGGTCTCCCTTCCCTTTCCTTTCTCCTCCTCTTCTTCCCTCCTCTTGCTCTCTCAGCCCTTCCGCAGAATCATGATTATAGTGTCACTTACACTATTTTTATTATTACTAGTATCATTACTGTTTTTATTTGGTTGCGTTCTAAGGGTGTCCCTGGCCTGCATTCTAGGATTTGAAGATCCTGGATTCTTTTCTTTTCTCTTCTCTCCCTTTCTCTCTCTTTCTTTCTCTCTCCTTTCTTTCTTCTCTCTCTCTTTCTTTCCTCTCTCTCTCTCTTTTTCTCTCTTTCTTTCGACAGTGTCTCCTCTCTGTTACCCAGGCTGGAGTGCAGTGGTGTGATCATGGCTCACTGCAGCCTCGATCTCCTAAGCTCAAGCGATCCTCCCCATTCAGCCTCCCCACTAGCTGGGACTGCGGGTGCGCATCACCACGCTTGGCTAATTTTAGATGGGATCTTACCATGTTGCCAGGGCTGGTTTCAAACTCCTGGCCCCAAGCAATCCTCCCACCTCGGCCTTCTAAAGTGCTGGAATTACAGGAATGAGTCACATGGCCAACTGACCCTGGGTTCTAATTAAGGGGGACTCCAGTCTTGGGGCACTCGCTTCCTGACCTGCCACGTGGGGATGGGGTGGGGAGACAGGGGGTGGAGATCCAGCCATCTAGGGCTTCTGAAAGCCCACCCACTCCAGGATTAGCCTGGGGGAGGGGAGGAAGCATAGAGAATCCAGAAATAGATTCTAGGAGATTTGATCGTTTTGTGTGTGATGTTGGTGGCGGGCATTTCAGCGGGAGATGGATAGGCTTCAGAATAAAGGACCTCGGCTTTGCTGGTTTCACATCCAGGAAAGACTAAATGAGGACCTTTATCTTCCGTTGACACAGCGGGTCTCGACTGAAACCTTCCGTGTAAAAAACACCCAGAACCTGGAGTTCCAGAGAGCTTCAGGAATCGGGGATAGCTGTGTATGTTGTTTACCATGTACCACTTAGAACTAGGCCTAGCCTATAGTAGCTGCTCATTAAATAGTAATACGTGGAAGGAATGACGTCACCTCCTCCAGCAGCCCCGCGAGGTTGCGCTAAGAGCTGTCCCCCAGCGGAGCGAGCAGGCGCTGTCCGCGGTGCTGAATGTTCGGTCCCCTGCCCTTGTACCCTCAAAGAACTTGGCTTCCTCCTGAGCGTCGGCCTGGGGACCCCTCTTGGAGCGCTCGCTCCTCAGGCCCCAGAATGCAGTGGACTCTCGGAAATGTCCTACACTCAGAACCGCCTTCCAGAAAGCTTTTAGTCCCCATTAATAAAAGCATCATCATTATTATTAATTTTTTTTGAGACGGAGTCTCACTCAGCCCAAGCTGGGGTGCAGTGGCGCGATCTCGGCTCACTGCAACCTCCGCCTTCGGGGCTTAAGCGATTCTCGTGCCTCAGCCTCCTGAATAGCTGGGACTACAGGCGCCACCATGCCCAGCTAATGTTTTGCATTTTAGTAGAGACAGGGCTTCACCCTGTTGCCCAGGGTGGTCTTGAACTCCTGAGCTCAAGTGAGCCGCCCGCCTCAGCCTCCCAAAGTGCTGGGATGACAGGAGTGAGCCACCGCGCTTGGCCCATCACTGATTTTTCATGTCTTTTGCTCATGCTTATTGGACCTTTCCATAGGCCAGGCGTCATGCTAAGGGCTCTGTGGGCCTCACTAGAGAGTTCTGGCAAATGCAGATGATGGGTGCTACTCCCGTGCCCATTCCACAGATGAGCACACTGAGGAATGCAGAGGATTTAGGACTTGCCAGGAAGTGGGGGACTTAGAAAGTCACACTCAGGGTCGGGCACGGTGGCTCACGCCTGTAATCCCAACACTTTGGGAGGCCGAGGCGGGCAGATCATGAGGTCAAGAGATCTAGACCATCCATCCTAGCCAACATGGTGAAACCCTGTCTCTATTTAAAAAAAGAAAGAAAGAAAGAGGCCGGGCGCGGTGGCTCACGCCTGTAATCCTAGCACTTTGGGAGGTCGAGGTGGGTGGATCACCTGAGGTCAGGAGTTCAAGACCAGCCTGGCCATCATGGTGAAACCCCCATCTTGAAAAAAAAAAAGAAAGAAAGAAAGAAAGAAAGAGGCTGAAGTGGGCAGATCACAAGGTCAAGAGATTGAGACCATCCTGGCCAACACATTGAAACCCTGTCTCTATTAAAAAAAAAGAAAAAAGAAGAAAGAAAGAAAGGAAAGAAAGAAAGAAAGAAAGAAAGAAAGAAAGAAAGAAAGAAAGAAGAAAGAAGAAAGAAAGAAAGAAATTTACACTCAGGCCTGCTGGACCCAAGATGTCCTTACTGGCACCTCGCAGAAGAGGTCCATTGTATGTGGAAGAAAACTGAGGCCAGGTTAGGGAAAGGGTGGGCTGCAGCTCTGAAGATGCAGCTGGCAGGGCATCCCATGAGGACGGTAGGAGCTGAGACCTAGATGCAGCTCCTCCAAGCTGGAGGGTATCAGGGAATGGGTAGCCAGGAACGGAGGGATGTGTGAAGGCTTCTTAGGCAAGGGGCAGGGGAACAGCCCCAGTGAGTAGAGAGATTGTGACATGTCTGTTTATTGGATGCATGAAAGAAGAAAGCAATCTTGGCTGGGTGTGGGGGCTCATGCCTATAATCCCAGCACTTTGGGAGGCTGAGGCAGGTGGATCACTTGGTGGTTGGGGGTTTGAGGCCAGCCTGGCCAACATGGTGAAACCCTGTCTCCACTAAAAATACAAAAAATTAGCCGGGCATGGTGATGTGCACCTGTAATCCCGGCTACTCGTGAGGCTGAGGCAGGAGAATTGCTTGAACCTGGGAACTGGAGGTGGGCAGTAAGCCGAGATTGCGCCACTGCACTCCAGCTTGGGCAACAGAGCCAGACTCCATCCCAAATAAATAAATAAGAAGAAGGCAACCCCAGGGCAGATCTTCACCCACAGAAGGGACTTGGTTGTCTCCCAGCTCCTGGGGGCTGAGAGAAGGCTCAACCTTTTCCCCCAATCCCAGTAGGCTCTAGAGTCAGTCAGCTCCATCTCTAGCTCTGTGACACCAGGCACGTTGTTAAAGCTCCCTGAGCCTCAGTTTTCTTCATCTGTACAATGGGGCTACTGTGAGGGCAAAAGAGGGCACAGGCATAAAAGTCCTCAACATCGTGCCTATGAAATGCTGGGCCAGGCGCAGTGGCTCACACCTGTAATCCCAGCACTTTGGGAGGCTGAGGCAGGAGGATCCCTTGAAATCAGGAGTTCAAGACCAGCCTGGCCACTAGCGATGAGAAACCCCATCTCTACTAAATATACAAAAATTAGCCAGGCATGGCGGCACATGCTTGTAATCCTAGCTACTTAGGAGGCTGAGGCAGAAGAATTGCTTGAACCTAGAAGGCGAAGATTTCAGCGAGCCAAGATCACACCACTCTACTCCAGCTTGGGCGACAGAGTGAGGCTATGTCTCAAAAAACAAAAAACAAAACACACACACACACACACACACACACAAAGCTGAATGGATAAATGGGGTTTATAGTTGATATTGTTATAAGGTGTGAAGCAAACCCGCCCCTGCCTAAATTCACTGATTTGTTCATGTCATTTATTCGTAAAATGTTTGTGGAACCTTTAAAACATCAGTTGGGTGTGGTGGCTCATGGCTGTAATCCCAGCACTTTGGGAGGCCGAGGAGGGCAAATCACTTGAGCCCAGGAGTTCAAGATCAGCCTGGGCAACAGGGCAAAACCCTGTTTCTGCAAAAAATAAAAAAATAAAAGCTAGAGAGGCGTGGTGGTGCGTGCCTGTAGTCCCAGCTACTCGGGAGGCTGAGATGCGAGGATCACTTGAGCCCTGGAGGTCAAGGCTGCAGTGAGCTGAGGTCATGCCGCTGAACTGCAGCCTGAGTAACAGGCTTTGAGTGGGACCCTGTCTCAAAACAAAACATCAAGTGGCCTGTGCAAAATGCTGTGAGGCACATAGGAAGAGCTGGAGCCAACCCTCCCCACCACCACGCCTTTACTCATGCTGCTCCCTCCACACAGAATACATCTCCCTCCTGCTCATTTTCCCCTCATCACATCTGAGACTCAAGTAAATGGTGGTGGTGAAATCGGGGCAGGCTTCTCAGAGGAAGAGAGCCCTGGATACCCCACTCCTCAGCTCCCTTAGCCCTCCCTCATCTCTCATTCTAACCTCATGGGAGATGCGGGGGTGGTGGCTAGGAATAGGGCTGCATTCCCAGAACTCAGTGCCTGGTATACAATAGGTGCTCAATTAATGCTTGCTGGGTAGATAAAATGAGTGACTTCATGAAGGAACCTTCAACCTCATGAAGGAACTCAGGATCCCGCTAAGATTTAGCGAGTGGATTAAGGTGTTGGAGAGCATCGGGGCTCCACATGGATAAAGAAATGAAGAGGGGCAGAGATAAGGCCCATACACCATACAGGGTGATCTGCTTTGTGCTGGTGCTGGGTGTATACAGGAGAGCTTGCATTTGCTTGTACTTGCTTGGATATTTGCAGCAGCAGCTGGCTCATGTCACCAGGTCAGGCGAGTGCCTGCCTGTACACGGATATGAGCGTGCATGTGCCCCATTGAGTGCAGGAGGGAGTCTGCACATGCGCTTCTGGGAGTGGGGTGTCACTACGTCGGAGACACACTGTGTGTGTGAGCTTGTGGGTGATGTGTTAGGTGAAAAACACGCATATTGATGTTTGCATGTGTGCGTGGATGCAGTTCTGTGGCAACTGTATTTGTTTATCTGCATACATGGACACACACACGTGCAATGAAATACCCAGATGTGTATTTACTTGCATGCGTCATCATCCCCTTGTAGAAAGGGGCTGCTTGGAATGTCCAGGCAAGTGTTGTCATATGCGTACACACGTGGCCTTAACGTGCTTATATGAATATATGTGTGCTTCATGGGGTTCGGGACCGTAACAGATACATATGGGTACCTGTCTGAGCGTGAGGACATGAGTGGATATTTTTTTTTTTTTTTGAGACTGAGTCTCTCTCTGTGGCCCAGGCTGGAGTGCAGTGGCCTGATCTCAGCTCACTGCAACCTCCGCCTCCTGGGTTCGAGCAATTCTCCTGCCTCAGCCTCCCATGTAGCTGGGACTACAGGCATGCTGCCATCACACCGGCTAATTTTTTTTGTCTTTTTAGTAGAGATGGGATTTCACCACATTGATCAGGCTGGTCTCCAACTCCTGACTTTGTGATCCACCTGCCTTGGCCTCCCAAAGTGCTGGGATTACAGGTGTGAGCCACCACGACTGGCCTTTTTTTTTTTTTTTTTTTGAGACAGAGTCTCACTCTGTTGCCCAGGCTGGAGTGCAGTGGCAGGCTCTCAGCTCACTGCAAACCTCCACCTCCCAAGTCCAAGTGATTCTCCTGCCTCAACCTCCCAGGTAGCTGAGATTACAGGTGCACATCAGCACACCCAGCCAATTTTTTTGTATTTTTTAGTAGAGACAGAGTTTCACCACGTTGGCCAGGCTGGGTTCGAACCCCTGACCTCCAGTAATCCACTCACCTTGGCCTCCCAAAGTCAAAGTGCTAGGATTACAGGCCTGAGCGACCACGCTTGGCTGGACATGAGTGAATCTTTATGTGACGTGTATATTATGAACATTCATCAAACACATGTGGATACATCTATGTGTGTGCTGGCAGACACACACACATGCGTGTTGCCGGGACCATGTCTACCTCAGCAGGCTGTGTCCTGCTTGTGTGCACACAGGCGTGTGAGTACACACGTGTGCCTATGGAGCGTGCCTTTCCAGGCACATGGTCCACGTGGAACCTTACACATCCTAAGCATTTGTGTCCACACAGGAATAAGTCTGCGTGTGAATGTGTGTCGAGATTGGCAAACGCCTGTGGGTCCCTGGTGGAGGGGGGGGGCAGGTATTTCCTCAACTCGAAGGATGAGCTCAGGCAACGCAGCAACCCATCTCAGCCTAGCTTCCCTCCAGCCAAGCCCACCCCATCACTCTCAGCTGGGGCTCAGCCATCCCAGCTCCTCCCCTCTGGGGGCTCGTCTTCCCACCTCTCTCTGGGAGGCTGGCCTCACCCGGCACTTCTCCCTCTCCCCAAGCTCCCTCCCTCCTACTCCTCCTCACTCCAAACTCACACCTCCCTTTACGCCTCTGGGCCTTACCTCCCACCCTGCTCAACCTCTTCCCCAGCCTTGCCCCTCCCAGTGACTCTGTTCCCACTTAGGCAGCGACACCTCCCTATAAAGTCCACAGAAGCCAGCCCAGTCCACCCCCAACGCCTCTGTTTCTGGAAGCCTCATCCCTCTTGTCTCCGGCTGCCCCTCCCTTAATGCCACCCCCGCAGCCGAGCCTCCAGTTTGCGTCAGAGTTAAGGGTGAGATCCCCGCCTCCCCCCACTCTACTAGGCAAACCTTCCAGAGAAACCCAACTTGGAGGACGTGAGGAGGGGTGGAGCGGGATGCTGGGGGGGAGAAGAGAGAGGGCGGAGAAGTCGGTCAGGAACACCCACGTCGGAACCTCCTCCAGTGCCACCCCTAAGAGCCCGCAACTTAGAGCAGGGGGAGAGGTCAGT
Source organism: Alouatta palliata (assembly GCA_004027835.1). Classification (NCBI taxonomy): domain Eukaryota; kingdom Metazoa; phylum Chordata; class Mammalia; order Primates; family Atelidae; genus Alouatta; species Alouatta palliata. The sequence continues at coordinate 7,077 of PVKV010024402.1, forward strand.
AGGGGGTCTGGACTTTCTCGTTCCCCTCTCCTTCCGTCCTCGGACCTAGGCCATGGGGGGAGCCTAGGGGTCTCCTTCACTTCCCTACTTCGCTAACTCCATAGGCCGGGAGGCTAGAGGCTGGAAAAGTTGGCCTTTGACTCCAGGGACTCTTCTTCCAACACCCCCAGCCCCGTACAACAGAAACGAGCTCAGAGAAAGGAGACCCCTGTCCCTTTAAGAGCACCCGCGTCCACGCCGGCCCAGCCCGGCCTGATTTGCACTTGGGAAGCCGCCGCGGCGGGGAGCGGGCGGGCGGGGCAGCATTTGTGAATGAAGCGGCCGAGGGGGAGGGGAGGGAGGAGGAGGGGCGGCGGGGGCGGTTCCCGGCTCCCCTGCCTGCCCACCCTGGGTCCAGGCTGCCGGAGTTCAGCACACGCGCGCTTCCTGTCGCCCGAGGTCTCCCGAAGCCCGACGTCTCAGGCTTGGCCGACACACCCCTTCCCCCACCCCAGCCTTCTTGAAGCGGGTGGGAGTGAGGGGGACCCCAGGCCTTAAGAACCAGGGTTCAGAGCTCTGTGGGCGTTGAACGGCAGTCCACCCCCATCCCTGCCAAGGTCTCTCAGAGCTTGAGTTCTCAAACAGGGGTGCCCAGGACGCCTGGGTTCGGGTGGGCTGGCTTCTTCTCATTCCCAGAGCCATAAAGGTGTGGGGTGGGGGGTCATGCCCCTCCCACGTCTCCCTCCCTCCCCCAACCCCAACGCAGAGCGTGGGCCTGGGCGTGGGCCTCTGTGCAGATGGCGTTCTGGCCCCAAAATAGCTCCCCCACCACGTCTCCCTCCCTCCCTCTCTCCAGCGCAAAGTGGGTGAGGTGAGGAAGGGCCGGGAGGGGGACCAAGGGACATTGGTCTTCCAAGAAGTAGGCTCCCTGCCGAGAAGGCCCTGAAACGTGTTTGGGAGAACCGGAGGGGGCGGGGAGTGGGAAGACCATTCCTCCAACCCCCCACTTGGGAGACCAAAGAGTTAACTGGAAAAGCGCCCCCAGACCCCCAGTCACAGCCCTCCCTGGACTTTGGGAGGAGTCTCCTGTCTCCCCACTCCCCCACCCCAGTCCTCTTTATACCCCGGGCTTGGGGAGTCCTAGAACTCGTGGATGTCCTGATGGCCAAGCCCCCCTACCCATATCTTATATCCCCAGGGCTTGGAGAACCCTTCTGCGGCATTCCCGTTCCAATTTCCAGCCGGGTCCGCGTCCATGAGGACCCGCAACCCAGCCCACACCACCAGACCCCTTCCAAGTACCCCGCAGGCTTCAATCAAACTACCCAGCCCAGACTCTTCCTCACCGACCCTCTAAAAACCCGGTCTACCCAGACGCCTAAGTCTAGAACCCCGGATCCCCGTCCGCGTCCACACGGGCCTCCGCGTTCAGCCGCGTCCACACGACCCCTCCAGCAGCGGCCACCAGGACCCCCGAGAGCCACCCCTCCCCCGGCCTCTACACGGATCACCCCCTCCGGCGCCCTGCCGCGTCGACAAGGGCTACCCCTCTGAAAAGTCCAGCCGCCTAGACTCGGGTCACCCACTCACCCCAGGATTCCTCCAGGAGCCGCATCCACGCGGACCCCGAGCCCAGCCCGCGTCCACATCGGTTTCCCGACCCCCAGCCTCGCCTCCTACCTCCAACGCAAAGCAGAGACATGTCTCCGGGCTCGCAGGCGGGCCGGAGGCGGCCGGGCCGGGTCTGTTGGGTCGGGCTCAGCGGCCGCTGGGCTGGGGCATCTCCCGGCTGCAGCCCGCGCTCGGCTCACGCCGGGGCCCGGCCGCCACCGGCCATCTTGGTTCAGCACCGGGGGCGCGGACAGCGCCTGACGTGGCGCTGATGCGGGGTGGGCAGGCGGGGCCCAGGGACGCCTGATGGGGCGGGGGCGCTGCGGGCTGGGGGGGCGTTAAAGGGCCTGGCTCCGGGAAGGGGCGCCTCGCCCCAGACCTCCTCTTTGCCTCGTCCCCCACGCAGGTTTCCAACTGTGCGTGTGCCCCCAAACCATGCATGGACGCTTCAGCCCTGATAACCTGGGCAAACTCCTCCCTGCAATACTCAAGCAAGTACAGGCAAATGCAAGCTGTTGTGTGTACACCCGGCACCCACAACGGGCAGATCGCTGAGTATCTCTCTTCCTCTGTCTCTGCGTCTCTGTCTCTCTGACTCTGCTGCTTGGTCTCTTTCTCCTCCGGATCTCTGTTACTCTGACTCTGTCCACTGCTGTCTCTCAGTCATGTCTGTCTCAGCCTCTCTCTGCACAGTCTTTCTACAGCTCTGCTGCATCCTGTCTAGGTCTCTTTGTGTCTCTAAGCCACCCAGCCCATGGGTCCTTGCCCACACTCTGACTGGATCCCACCCTTCATGCCACTGTGTAACTGGAAAACTCCTATTCATCCATCAATGTCTTGTCTAAATATCCCCTTCTCCAGGAAGGCTTCCCTGACTGCCCCAAGCTGAGCCTTTGTGCCTCCTCTCTGGACTCCACCCCCATCCCTTCCTCTGATTGGGCCCTGACCCCAGTGAAACTCCGCCCACCACCCCTTCCCACATATCTTTTTTTTTTTTTTTTTTTTTTGAGATGGAGTCCCCCTCTGTTACCCAGGCTGGAGTGCAGTGGTGTGATCTTGGCTCACTGCAACCTCCGCCTCCTGGGTCCAAGCAATCCTCCTGCATCAGCCTCCCTGAGTAGCTGGGACTACAGGCGCATGCTGCCATGCCCAGCTAATTTGTGTGTGTGTGTGTGTGTGTGTGTGTGTTTTTAGTAGAGACGAGGTTTCACCATGTTGGCCAGGCTGGTATCAAACGCTTGACCTCAGGTGATCCACCCACCTCGGCCTCCCAAAGTGCTGGGATTACAGGCGTGAGCCACCGCGCCCGGCCCCCTCCCCACATATCTAACTGGACAGTTCCTTGTGGGTCCTTGCCCTGCATCACCAGCACCTAAAACAGCATGAAAGCCTGAGCCCCACAGGGTCTCCTACCCCCAGTCCACATGAAGGAGCCTCATAAATCCAGCAGGTGTGTGGAGTTAGTTGAGTGAGGCCATTGTTCAAAGCCCAACTCTGCCTATCATCACAAGGCTGACCTTGGGCAGATCATGTGACCTCTTTGTGCCTTAGTTTCCCCACCTGTAGAATGAGAATGATAACAAGTCCTGCCTCACAAGGTTGCTGGAGGTACTACATGAGTTAACATGTGAAACCAGTTTTTTTTTTTGAGATGGAGTCTCGATCCATTGCCCAGGCTGGAGTGCAATGGCACGATCTCAGCTCACTGCAACCTCCACTTCCCAGATTCAAGCCATTCTCCTGCCTCAGCCTCCCAAGTAGCTGGGATTACAGGCATGCACCACCACGTCTGGCTAATTTTTGTATTTTTAGTAGAGACAGGGGTTTCACCATGTTGGCCAGGCTGGTCTCAAACTCCTGACCTCAGATAATCCCCCTACCTCAGCCTCCCAAAGTGCTGGGATTACAGGCTTGAGCCATGTACCCAGCCTGCTAATCTGTTGTGTTTGCTCAATATGAATCTGCTGATATTCATCCATATTGCTGCATGTGGCTGTAAGGCTTGAATTTTTCAAGGCTGCATACTGTTCTTTCGTATGAATTTTCTATTAGTTATTCATCTGTTCTCCAGTTCGTGGACTTTTGGGTTGCTTCAAGCTTACGTTTATTATAAAATAAGTTCTTTTGAGCATCCTCAGACTTCAAACTTGTGTGCTGGCACACACGGATAAGGATGGCTGGGTCAGAAAATATGTATACATGGCGGGCGCATATTACAGCTGTAATCCCAGTACTCTGGGAGGCCGAGGTGGGCGGATCACGAGGTCAAGAGATTGAGACCATCCTGGCCAACATGGTGAAATCCCATCTCTACTAAAATACAAAAAAATAAAACTAGCTAGGCGTGGTGACAGGTGCCTGTAGTCCCAGCTACTCAGGAGGCTGAGGCAGGAGAATCGCTTGAACCATGGAGTCGGAGGTTGCAGTGAGCCAAGATTGCACCACTGCACTCCAGCCTGGCTACAGAGTGAGACTCTGTCTTAATTTTAAAAAAAGAAAGAAAGAAAATACATATATGCTCAGCTTCACCTGATAACATCAAATTGCATTGTTTATTGTGACTCTGGCAATTTACATCATACCAGCACAGTATAATCATCGGTTCCTCTACGTTTTGTTTTGTTTTCATTTTGTTAACGGTTTTTGTTTTTTTCTTGAGACAGAGTCTCACTCTGAGGCCCAGGCTAGAGTGCAGTGGTGCAATCACAGCTCAGCACAGCCTCCACCTCCTGGGCTCAAGCGATCCTCCTGTCTTAGCTTCCCAAGTAGCTGGGACTACAAGCCCGTGCTACCATGCCTGGCTAATTTTATTTTTTTAGATGGGGTCTCCTCCCTTTGTTGCCCAGGTTAGTCTCAAACTCCTGAGCTCCAGCGATCCCCCTGCCTCTGCCTCCCAAAGTGCTGGGATTCCAGGCATGAGCTACTGTGTCTGGCTCTAAGTTCTTGTCAACACTTGGAATTACCCAGGTTTTTCACTGCGCCAGTATGGAGGGAGGGAAAGAATGCCTAATTTGGGTTTTGGTTTGCTTTCCAATTGCTCTTGAGGCTGAACTTTTTTGTTACTACTGGTTTCTTTTTCCAGTGAAGTGCCTGTTCATGCCTTTTATCCATTTCTTCTTTCTTTTTTAATCTTTTCTTTTCTTTTTTTTTTTTTTTTGAGTATTGCTCTGTTCCCCAGGCTGGAGTGCAGTGGTGCAATCTCAGCTCACCTCACTGCAACCTCCGCTTCCCAGGTTCAAGTGATTCTCCTGCCTCAGACTCCCAAGTAGCTAGGATTACAGGGGCCTGCCATGATGCCCAGCTGATTTTTGTACTTTTAGTAGAGATGGGGTTTCACCATGTTGGCCAAGCTGGGTCTCGAACTCCTGACCTCAAGTGATCCACCCACCTCAGCCTCCCAAGAGCTGGGATTACAGGTGTGAGCCACCAAGCCCAGCCTCAATTTTATTTTTTAATTGTTGTAAAATACACGTAACAAAAATTTTCACTTAATTTTTAAATATATATGTTGAGATAGTCTCGCTCTGTCACCCAGGAAGGAAAGAAAGAGAGAGAGAGAGAGAGAGAGAGGAAGAAAGAAAGAAAGAAAGAAGAAAGGGAAAGAGAGAAAGAAAGAAAAGAAAGAGAGATAAAGAGAGAAAAAGAAAAGAAAGCAAAAGAAAAGAAAAAGGGAGAGAGAGAGGAGAAAGAGGGAGAGAAAGAAAAGGAGAAAGAGAGAGAAAGAAAGGAAGGGAGGGAGAAAGAAGGAAGGGAGAAAGAGAAAGAAGAAAGAAAGAAAGAAAGAAGGAAAGAAAACAGAAAAGAAATCCTTTTCTGTCCCAGCATCATAAAGATCTTCTCATACCTATTCTACATTTTCTGAGTCAGTCATGTCTTGATTTCTCTTGGAACTGATTTCTTAGTGTGGAGTAAGAAAGAGTCCAATTGCGTATTTTGTCCATGGAAATGACCTATTGTCCCAACACCCTGTAATGAAACTCACAAAGCAAGTTTTCACGCATGTGTGGATTTAACAGCAAACACAGAACAACCAGAAGGCAAGCAGAGCTGCCAGTGTCCCCACACGTGGGAGTCTATTCTGAGATCTCTCTTCTGTCCCAGGGGCCGATCTATCCCTGGTAGAGAAGCTTTGTGCTGATCGTTTTTATCTGCCAATACCAGTCAAGCATCTGACTTCTATTTTTTTTTTTTTTTTTAAGTTTTGCTCTTGCTTTTGAGGCTGGAGTGCAGTGGTGTGATCTCGGTTCACTGCAATCTCTGCCTCCCAGGTTCAGGCGATTCTCCTGCCTCAACCTCCAGAGTAGCTGGGATTACAGGCGCTCTCCATCGTGCCTAGCTAATTTTTGTATTTTTAGTAGAGACAGGGTTTCACCATGTTGGCCAGGCTGGTCTTGAACTTCTGACCTCAGGTGATCTGCCCACCTCAGCCTTCCAAAGTGCTGGGATTACAGGTGTAAGCCACGATGCCTGGCCGCATCTGACTTATTCTTTGCCTTCTTTTCAGCTTTTTGGGTTCCATGGAGAAACTCAGTTGGGACTTGGATTGGAATTGCACTGAATCTATAAACCAAATTGGGAGAATGAGCACCTTTTGTGATTGAATCTTTCAAAGCGAACATATAATGAATCATTTCATGTATCTATCTTTCAGCAAAGCTTATAACTTTGGGATTTATTTCTAGATACTTTGAGTATTTGGTGCTGTGGATAAGTGGCCTGTTTATTTATTTTCTTGGGGGACAGGGTCTGGCTCCATCACCCATTCTGGAGTGCAGTGGTGTCATAGCTCATTATAGCCAGACCTCCCTGGCCCAAGTGATCCTCTTGCCTCAACCCCACCCCAGCAGCTGGGACCACAGGCGAGTGCCACCATTCTTGACTAATTTTTTATTTCTTGTAGAGACGGGATCTCCCTATGTGCCCAAGCTGATCTTAACAACTGGGCTCAAGCAATCCTCTTGCCTTGTCTTCCAGGGTGCTGGGATTGCACTCGTGAGCCACCCATGACTCTAGCATCTATTGAGCTTTCTCAACTTTTTGTAAACCCCGTAATTAGATGTGTACATTCTTTGGGGGTCTGCTGCATACAAGGATGTCAACTGCAAATAAAGACACTCTTTTTTTTTTTTTTTTTTTTTTGAGGCAGGGTCTTGCTCTGTCACCCAGGCTGGAGTGCAGTGGCACAATCTCTGCTCACTGCACCTCTGCTTCTCGGGCTCAAGCAATTCTCCTGCCTCAGCCTCCCAAGTAGCTGGAACTATGGGCGCAGGCCACCATGCCTGACTAAGGTTTTTGTGTTTTTAGTGGAGACAGCGTTTCACCATGCTGGCCAGGCTGGTCTCGAACTCCTGACCTCGTGATCCACCTGCCTCAGCCTCCCAAAGTGCTGGGATTACAGGTGTGAGCCACCACGCCCAGACCCTCCTCTTTTTTTATAATTTATTTTTTTGAGATGGAGTCTCTGTCACCCAGGCTGAAGTGTAGTGACAATGACAAGATCTCAGCTCACTGCGACCTCCATGTGACTCCCTCTTAACTTCATTCCCCTCCAGCTGCATCTGCATCTGGGTCTTTTGCAAACTCTGTCTGACTCTCTGTGTCTTTCCATCTCTTTTTTCTTGGTTTCCAATTTCATGCTCTCTCCACCACCCTGTAATCCCAGCACTTTGGGAGGCCGAGGCGGGTGGATCACGAGGTCAAGAGATCGAGACCATCCTGGTCAACATGGTGAAACCCCCGTCTCTACTAAAAATACAAAAATTAGCTGGGCATGGTGGCACGTGCCTGTAGTCCCAGCTACTCGGGAGGCTGAGGCAGGAGAATTGCTTGAACCCGGGGGGCGGAGGTTGCGGTGAGCCGAGATCGCGCCATTGCACTCCAGCCTGGGCAATAAGAGCGAAACTCCGTCTCAAAAAAAAAAAAAGAAAAAAAAAAAAGAAAAATAATTGAAAGAGAAGTGATGGCATATAATGTACAGACTGGTGAAAAGTGCATCTCCCCCACCTGCAGAGAGAGGCTCCCCACTGCCAGCAAATGCAGACACATCCTTCCTGCCTTGCCAACCTCCAGGGCATCCCCAGGGACCCTGCTCTTCTCAAAACCTGCCCATCCTCTGTGCCAAAAGCAGTGATGAAAAGGTCTGGGCTTTAGATGAGAGAGTTTCACTGCACATCTGTCCAGCTCAGCTTCTGAATGGAGAACCAATGGTAAGAGCTTTTTTCTTTCCCTTTTTTTTTTTTTTGTTTTTTGTTTTTTGAGATGGTGTCTCACTCTGTCGCCCAGGCTGGAGTGCAGTGGCTCGATCACGGCTCACTGCAGCCTGTACCTCCCCAGGCTCAGGTGATCCTTCCACCTTAGCCTCCTGAGTAGCTGGGACTACAGGCACACATCACCATGCCCAGCTAATTTTTTGTACTTTTTTGTGGAGACGGGGTTTCACCACGTTTCCCAGTTTGCTCTTGAACTCCTGGGCTCAAGCAATCCTCCCACCTTGGCCTCCCAAAGTGCCGGGATTACAGGCATAAGCTACCCGCACCTGGCTGGGCAGAGCTTTTTCTAGGAGCCCCAATCCAAAGCAACCTTGCCTGGTCTTCAAATAAATTCCCAGTCCTTACCGGGTGCATTTGATGTTCCTGGCACTGTGCAAAGCCCCACGGAGTAGACGGATATTGATGCGTCGTCAGTCAATTTGTTCAGCCAACATTTGCTGGCACCATCTGGATGCTGGGAACTACACTTGTCACCAGGCTCTGCAGGCGACACAGTCCCTAGCATGGGGGGTGGAAATGAATAAGCAGGTAGAGGAAGTCAAGGATGATTATGAGGCAATGAGAAGGGTCCCATGATAGAGGGGGATGGAAGGGGAGGGGGAATTTGCTTCCTGGAGGAGGTGGCTCAAGAGCCGAGATATAAAGAAGGTGGAGCCAGGCATGGGGAGAGATGAGGGACAGGCATCCACAGGACCCCCACAAAGGCCCTGAGGTGGGGCTGTGCCTGGTGTGCTGGAGAAGCTGAGTAGGCTGGTGTGAGAGAGTGAGGGGGAGAGAGAAAAAGAGAGAAAGGGAGCCGGGCATGGCGGCTCACCCCTGTAATTCCAGCACTCTGGGAGGCCGAGGTGGTTAAATCACCTGATGTCAGGAGTTCGAGACCAGCCTACCCAACATGGTGAAACCCCGTCTCCACTAAAAAAATACAAAAATTAGCCAGGCATGGTGGTGCACACCTGTAGTCTCAGCTACTCCAGAGGCTGAAGCAGGAGAATCACCTGAATCCGGGAAGCAGAGGTTGCGGTGAGCTGAGATTGCACCACTGCACTCCAGCCTGCACAACAGAGCAAGACTCTCTCAAAAAAGAAGAAGAAGAAGAGAGAGGAAGAGAACTGGGTCAAGGGAAGGTCATTCACGGCCTCAAGGTAGGGGATAGTGAAGGTTCTGGGATTTACTCTGAGATGGACAGAGAGATGGAGAGAGAGACTGAGAAGGAGGGGGCTTCAGCTTTGCAAGAAGGGATGAGACTCCAGCCCAAGCCTACGTGGCCTCTGAGGTCTTGTCCTCACCCATGTCTCCCTGCCCCTAGACCGCTCTCCGATGCCCCTAATTGCACTGGCAGGAGGTGACCACCTGGTGCAGAGAATGGAATCAGAACACTGTGGGCACTCCATAACCATGAGTCAGTACATGCTGGAGAGAGTGAGGGAGGGATGGAGTCAGTGCAGGGGGCGGGCAGGTCAGCAGGCATACAGACTGTGCCAGGCTTCCTGGCCCTAGGGAAGAGTGGGAGCTATACTATGAGGGTAATAGGGAGCCATGGGAGGGCTTTGAGTAGAGGAGGGGCGTGATCTGCTTTATGATTTTAAGAATCCATCTGGGGCTCCCTAGGGGATGGCTGGGGGCTAGAATGCCAGGGCAGCATACACACAGGATACGGTAGGACCCGCGGCAGCTTAGGGAGGCTCAGTTTCATTCTGGAGCCTGGGCCTGCAGGACCTGCTGAGGCACTGGACATGCAAGGTAAAAGGAAAGAGAAGGGACAAGAGTGAGTCCAGGTCAGGCACAGCGGGTCGTGTCTGTTATCCCAGCACTTTGGGAGGCCGAGGAGGGAGGATTGCTTGAGGGAGACCAGGAGTTTGAGATCAGCCTGGGCAACAGAGTGAGATCCCATTTCCACAAAAATTTTAAAATGAGCTGGGCATGGTGGTGTGTGCCTGTAGTCCCAGCTACTCAGGAGGCTGAGGCAGGAGAAATGCCTGAGCCAAGGGAATGGAGGCTACAGTGAGCTACGATTGCACCACTGCACTCCAGTGTCGGTCTGGGTGACAGAGCAAGATTGTCTCTTTGTTTGTTTGTTTGTTTGTTTTGTTTTGTTTTTTGAGACAGAGTCTTCCTCCGTTGTGCAGGCTGGAGTGCAGTGGTGTGATCTTAGCTCACCGCAACTTCTGCCTCCTGGGTTCAAGCGAGTAGCTGAGATTACAGGCGCCTGCCACCACGCCCTGCTAATGTTTTGTATTTTTAGTAGAGACAGGGTTTCACCATGTTGGCCAGGCTGGTTTTGAACTCCTGACCTCAAGTGATCCGCTGCCTCAGCCTCCCAAAGTGCTGGGGTTACAGTCAAGTGCCCATTTATAGATGAGAAGACTGGATTCCTGAGAGTTTAGGGCAGCGGGGCGGGGGAGGGGGATAAGGTTGGGATGTGAAATGGGGCTGGACTAACTCAGAACAGGCTGTTTCTGCAGTGCAGGCATCGTTCATTTATTCAGTGAACCCAGCCTGGATCCACACCCATGCCCATGTCGGGCTGATCTCAAAGGGGACGTTTCCACGCTCACCATTGATCACTCGGATCCTATTAATTTTTAAGCTCTGGTGCCCCATTTTCTTCCTACGAACAGCTCGGCTCATTCCAAAGCTATTGATTTGAGCCTTCTCTTCCCTCCACTTAATTATTCCGGTCCTGCCTCCATCTTCTCTTGCCCTTTTTTCTCTGCCGCTCCCTCTTTCCCAGGGTCAGGGGTCCAGTAAGCAAGGAGGATCTCGCTCAGCACAGGAAATTGAAGGAAGGACATTCCTGGCTGAGAGCAGGGCGTGTGCAAACGCTGTGAGATCGGACCTTTAACCTAGTTGTAGCTGTCAGGCCTCCTGGGACAGAGAAATGGATGAGGGCAACCTTGGCTTATTGCCTATAAAATGAGGATAAAAAATAATGGTTTCAGCTGGACGAGATGGCTCACGTCTGAAATCCCAGCACTTTGGGAAGCCAAGGCAGGCAGATCACCTGAGGTGAGGAGTTTGAAACTAGCCTGGCCAACATGGTGAAACCCCGTCTCTATTAAAAATATAAAAATTAGCCAGGCGTGGTAGTGCACGCCGGTAATCCCAGCTACTCCGGAGGCTGAGGCAGGAGAATCGCTTGAACCTAGGAGGCGAAGGTTGCAGTGAGCCGAGATCACGCCATTGCACTCCAGCCTGGGTAACAGAGTGAGACTCTGTCTCAAAAACAACAATAACGACGATGACAGCAACAAATAATAATAATAATAATTTCCGGCTGGGTACTGTGGCTCACGCCTGTAGTCCTAGCACTTCGCCTGAGGTCAGGAGTTCGAGACCAGCCTGGCCAACATAGTGAAACCCCGTCTCTACTAAAAATACAAAAATTTGCTGGGTGTGGTGGCGGTGCCTGTAATCCCAGCTACTCGGGAGACTGAGGCTGGAGCAGACGCCAGAGGTTGCAGTGAGCAAAGATAGCGCCATTGCACTCCAGCCTGGGCAACAAGAGCGAGACTCCGTCTCAAAAATAATAATAATAACAACAATTATTTCCCAGAGAATTAAATCGGACGAAAGCAGCATCAATGGTTTGAAAGTTCCGGGGCCTGCCCTGCAGAGCTGTAGGTTGGAACTAATCAGAGGCAGCAAAATGACAGGATGGGCCTGGAGACGTTGGATGGGATTGGATGGATCATAAACAGAAGCGATAGGATTGGTCAAGAGGATGAGATAGAGGCGGGAAATAAAGGAAGACAAAGGAACATAATAGGTTCAGACCCAACAGGGGCGGGATTCCAGACTCAGAGGCGGGGTCTCAGTCCAAAATCCCCAGAGTGGCCAGCAGGGGTCAGCACTAGGCCATTGGGCGATCCCCGGGCAGGTAGTAGCGGGGAGCCAGGGACCCTCTGCGACCCTCCGAGGGTTAATTTAATTAGTAAGTGTGCCTGCAGTGTGCCAGACATGGGGCAGAACTCTACAAACAGTTATTTAATCCCCATAATAGAGTTTGCAGATGGGGAAACAACCACAGCGTTAAGTCGCTCATCCACCGTCACACATCATGGGAGTGGCAGAGCTAGGATTTGAATTTAGGAACCCCGGTTGAGGCCCTTCACCCCTGCACTCCACCGGCTCTTTCCCCTAAATCTTCTAAAATGATAGTTTAAAATGCTTTTTTGCCAGGTGTAGTGGCTCACGCCTGTAATCCCAGCACTTTGGGAGGCCGAGGCGGGCTGATTAGGAGGTCAAGAGATCAAGACCATTCTGGCCAACATGGTGGAACCCCGTCTCTACTAAAAATACAAAAAATTGGCCGGGCGCAGTGGCTCACGACTGTAATCCCAGTACTTTGGGAGGCCGAGGCGGGCGGATCACCTGAGGTCAGGAGTTCGAGACCAGCCTGACCAACATAGAGAAACCCTGTCTCTAAAAAATAAAAATAATAAAAATACAAAATACAAAAAATTAGCTGGGCATGGTGGGGCGAACCAGTAGTCCCAGATACTCGGGAGGCCGAGGCAGGAGGATCACTTTAACCTGGGAGGCAGAGGTTGCAGTGAGCCGAGATCGAGCTACTCCATTCCAGCCTGGCGACAGAGCGAGACTCCATCTCAAAAAACAAAACAACAATAAAAAATGTTTTTTAAGGTTGAGGGGAGGGGGTTCACAGGCATGGTGGCTCATGCCTGTAATTGCAGCACTTTGGGAGGCTGAGGCAGGAGTATCACTTGAACCCGGGGGGCGGAGTTTGTAGTGAGCCAAAATCCTGCAAGACTTTCTCAAAAAATAAAAATAAAAAAATCTAGGCCAGGTGTGGTGGCTCACGCCTGCAATCCTAGCTCTTTGGGAGGCCGAGGCAGCTGAATCACTTGAGCTGAGGAGTTCAGGACGAACCTGGGCAATATGGCGAAACTCCGTCTCTACTAAAAATACTAAAACTACAAAAATTAGCCGGGTATGGTGGCATGCACCTATAGTTCCAGCTACTTGGGAGGCTGAGGTGAGAGGGTCACTTGAACCTCAAGGAAGAGGCTGCAATGACCTGAGATGATGCCACTGCACTCCAGCCTGGGTGATAAAGTAAGACCCTGTCTCAAAAAAAAAAAAAAAAGTCTGACAACTGGAATGTCGGTGAGGATGTGAGGTAGGAAACGCTCTAGATATTTGTTAATCCAGCCATTCCAACCCTGGGCACTCATCAGAGAGAAAGGGTGTTTATTCACCAAAAGATATGTATAAAAAAGCTAAAAACAGCTTTTTCTTTAATGATTTTTTGAGACATAGGATCTCATTATGTTGCCCAGTCTGGGCTCGAACTTCTGACCTCCAGCAATCCTCCCGCCTCGGCCTCCCAAAGTGCTGGGATTACAGGCATGAGCCCCCACGCCTGGCCCTCAAAATAACTTTATCCACAATTGTCAACACCTTGTTTAGGCTCAGAAAACAATACCCCCAAAATGAAGGTCTCAGAAACAAGAGATTCTCTCTGACCTCATCATATCCTGTCTCCAAGGCCCATTCTCTCCCCACCCTTAGCATAGAGACTAGAATCCTTTTTCCCCAAAAATAGGATATTGAAACCAGAACCCCTTTTCCGCAAAACCAGCCATAAACCCTAAAAATATGACTAACTTTCTGAGCCACCTGGTTTTGTGAAAAAAAAAAAAAAAAAAAAATATATATATATATATATATATATATATGACTAATTTGCCCTCTGCTCTTCTGTATAAAAGCTGGCCATAAAGAAATTGGCCACGTGGCCAGGCGCGGTGGCTCATGCCTGTAATCCCAGCACTTTGGGAGGCCGAGGTGGGTGAATCATGAGTTCAGGAGTTCAAGATCATCCTGGCCAACATGGTGAAACCTGGTCTCTACTAAAATACAAAAAAATTAGCTGGGTGTGGTAGTGCGTGCCTGTAGTCCCAGCTACTCAGGAGGCTGAGGCAGGAGAATTGCTTGAATCCGGGTGGCAGAGAATGCCGTGAGCCGAGATTATGCCACTGCACTATAGCCTGGGCGACAGAGCAAGACTCCATCTCAAAAAAGAAAAAAAAAGAAGAAGAAATTAGCCAGGTGCAGTGGCTCACACCTGTAATTCCAACACTTTGGGAGGCTGAGGCAGGTGGATAATTTTAGGTCAGGAATTGGAGACCAGCCTGACCAACATAGTGAAACTCCGTCTCCACTAAAAGTACAAAAAAATTAGCCAGGCACAGTGGCGTGCACCTGTAATCCCAGCTACTCAGGAGGCTGAGGCAGGAGAGTTGCTTGAACCTGGGAGGCAGAAGTTGCAGTGAGCAGAGATCGTGCCACTGCACTCCAGCCTGGGTGACAGAGTGAGGCTCTGTTGCAAAAAAAAAAAAAAAAAAAAAAAAAATCTAACCTACACCTACCTGGTTTGACAGTATGTCATAAGATCCCCATTCCAGTGAAGGTCCTGCCCTATACCCAGAAGGAAGAAATGCTGCTCAGAGAGTCTGAGAAGAATCCAGACAGACAAGCCTTGCAGGGTTTCCCCACTCCGTCTCTGCTCATTGATCCTACCTTTTTTGCCCAATCTTTGTTTCTTATTTTGTTTTGTGTTTTGTTTTTTGGAGACAGAATCCTGCTCTGTCACCCAGGGTGAAGTGTAGTGATGTGATCTTGGCTCACTGCAAACTCCTCCTCCCGAATGCAAAGGATTCTCCTGCCTCAGCCTCCCAAGTAGCTGGGATTACAGGCACCCACCACCATGCCCGGCAAATGTTTGTATTTTTAGTAGAGACAGGGGTTCACCATGTTGGCCAGGCTGGTCTCGAACTCTTGATCTCAGGTGATCCTCCCGCCTCAGCCTCCCGAGGTACTGGGATTACAGGCGTGAGCCACCGCACCCAGCCAGCCCAGTCTTATTTCTACAGCACTGCCCATACTTTGTTAAACCAAAGCATTAAAATAGACACCTTCCCCTGTGTCTTGGGGGCTGCATTCTGAAGTTTCCCACGTATACACGTTAAATAAACTTGAATGCCTTTTTTCGTAGTAATCAATTGGCCTCATAGCAATGACTTTTTCGTGAACCTTCAAAAGGTCAAGGAGAACTTAACCCTTTAATTCCTGCAACCTGGAAATAACCCAAATGCCCACCAAGAGGTGAATGGATACATAGTGAAAAATTGGTACCCAGTGCCTATAAATTTTTTTTATTTGTTTGAGACAGAGTCTTACTCCGTCACCCAGGCTGGAGTGCAGTGGCATGATCTTGGCTGACTTCAATCTCTGCCTCCTGGTTTCAAGTGATTCTCCTGCCTCAGTCTCCCAAGTAGCTGAGATTAAGGCGCCTGCCACCACACCCCGGTAATTTTTGTATTTTTAGTAGAGATGAGGTTTCAACATGTCGGCCAGGCTGTTCTCGAACTCCTGACTTCAAGTGATCAGCCTGCCTTGGCCTCCCAAAGTGTTGGGATTACAGACGTGAGCCAAAGTGCCCCGCCATCATTTTTTTTTTAAAGATACGTTTTATCTTAATATCTATAATACCTATCGTCCTTCTAGAATATAGCTTATCAGTCTCTTTACCCTATCATTCTTTCACTACCCCAAAAACAACCTATGTATCCTCTCACTAACCTGCTTTTCAGACCCATTCACATCCACACTTCTAATCTTAACAGCCTGACTTCTACCACTCACAATTTTAGCCACTCAACACCTATTCAAAATTCCCCTCCCATGAAAAAAACTTGACATTTCCGTACTAATTCTCCTACAAACTTCCTCAATTATAGCTTTCACGGCCACAGAACTAATCATACTTTATCTCCTATTCGAAGCTACATTAATTCCCACTCTAATGATTATTACCTGCTGAGAATATCAACCAGAACGCCTCAATGCAGGCTCATATTTCTTATTTTATAAACTAGCAGGATCCCTTCCCCTACTCGTTGTACTTCTTTATACCCAAAACACCTTAGGGTCACTAAATATATTAACAACAACAACTATTGCTCAAGAATGATTGATTATTCTCCTGAATCAACAATGTTACATGACCAGCATATATAACAGCCTTTATAGTCAAAATGCCTCTGTATGGACTCCACCATGACTCCCTAAAGCCCATGTAGAAGCCCCTACCGCCGGCTCAATGGGACTTGCAGCAGTACTGCTAAAAGTACTCTGGGAGACAGAGTCTCACTCTGTCGCCCAGGCTGGAGTGCAGTGGTGCGATCTCGGCTCACTGCAACTTCTGCCTCCCGGGTTCAAGCCATTCTCTTGCCTCAGCCTCCTGAGTAGCTGGTACGCACCACCACGCCCGGCTAATTTTAGCATTTTTAGTAGCTCACTGCAGCTTCAGCCTCACCTGGTCTTGATGGGGTTTCACCACGTTGGTCAGGCTGGTCTCGAACTCCCGACCTTGTGATCTGCCCACCTTGGTCTCCCAAAGTACTGGGATTACAGGCGTGAGCCACCGCGCCTGGCCATCCAGCTATCATTTTTAAAAGAAAAACCCCAGAGAAGTGTTGGTGAGGATGTGGGGATATTGGAACCCCCGTAGAATGCTGGTGGGAGGCTGAAATGGTGCAGCTGTTGTAGAAAACAGTCTGGTCGTTCCAGAAAAAGCTAAACACAGGCCAGGTGCTGCGGCTCATGCCAGTAATCCTAACACTTTGGAAGGCCAAGGTGGGAGGATCGCTTGAGGCCAGGAGTTCGAGAGCACCCTGGGGAACATAGTAAGTCTCCATCTATTAAAAAAATAATTACAAATTAAAGGACGGGGCGGGGTGGCTCATGCCTGTAACTCCAGCACTTTGGGAGGCCAGAGTGGGTGGATCATGAGTCAGGAGTTTGAGACCAGCCTGACCAACATGGAGAAACCCCATCTCTACTAAAAATACAAAATTAGCCAGGTGTGGTGGCGCATGCCTGTAATCCCAGCTGCTCAGGAGGCTGAGGCAGGAGAATCGCTTGAATCTGGGAGGTGGAGGTTGGGGTGAGCCGAGATCACGTCATTACACTCCAGCCTGGGCAACAAGAGCAAAACTCCATCTACAAAAAAAAAAAAAAAAAAAAAATTAAATTAGCCAAGTATGGTGGCCGTGCACCAGCCTGGTCATGAACTCCTAGGCTCAAGGGATCCTCCTGCCTCGGCCTCCTAAAGTGCTAGGGTTACAGGCATGAACCACTGGTCCCAGCTCCTCAGGGACCAGTGGGAGGTGGGAGGGGTGGGAGGATTGCTTAGAGCTTGGGAGGTTAAGGCTACCGTGAGCCATGAATGTACCACTGCACGCCAGCCTGGGCCACAGCGGCCACCCTGTCGAAAAAGAAGAAACAAAAGCTAAACATACAGTTACCATATGATCAAACAATTCCACTTCCAGGTGCAAACCATGAGAATTGAAAATGGGTACTCAGCCGGGTGCAGTGGCTCACACCTGTAATCCCAGCACTTTGGGAGGCCGAGGTGGGCCGATCACCTGAGGACAGGAGTTCGAGACCAGCCTGGTCAACATGGTGAAACCCTGTCTCTACTAAAAAGACAAAAATTAGCCAGCCGTGGTGGTGTGGGCCTATAGTCCCAGCTACTTGAGAAGCTGAGGCAAGAGAATCGCTTGAACGTGGCAGGAGAGGTTGCAGTGAGCTGAGATTGTGCCACTGCACTCCAGCCTGGGTGACAGAGTGAGACCATGTCTTAAAAAAAAAAAAAGAAAAGAAAAAAAGAAGCTGGGTGCGGTGACTCATGCCTGTAATCCCAGCACTTTGGGAGGCTGAGGCAGGTGGATCACCTGAGGTCGGGAGTTCGAGACCAGCCTGGCCAACATGGAGAAATCCTGTCTCTACTAAAAATACAAAAATTTGCTAGGCGTGGTGGCGGGTACCTGCAATCTCAGCTACTCGGGAAGCTGAGGCAGGAGGATCTCAACCCAACAAATGCCCCTCCAGTGATTGACAGGGGTCAGGGCAGAATCCACCTGAGGGCCGGGGAGGTACTAGATTCTGGCTAAAGAGCTGTCATTGCATTAAGCTCCTGACATTCATGAATGTGACCATGTCAAGCAATTCCACTTCCAAGTACAAACCATGAGAATTGAAAATGGGTGTTCAGCAGGGTGTGGTGTCTCACGCCTGTAATCCCAGCACTTTGGGAGGCTGAGGTGGGCCTCCCTCTCTATCTATCTATTGATCTATCTATCTATTTATCTATCATCTATCTATCTATCTATGTATCTATCTATGTGTGCTCTCTTTCTCCATATATATATATATATGCCCCACTTCTCTAAGAGCAGTAAGCTGAGATCATGCCATGATCTTTCTCTGAGAGAGAGAGTCTTGTTCTGTCACCAGGCTGGGCTGGAGTGCAGTGGCGTGATCTCAGCTTACTGCAATCTCCACATCCCAGGCTCAAGTGATCCTCCAACCTCAGCCTCCTGAGTAGCTGAAATTACAGGCGCCCACCACCACACCTGGCTAATTTTTGTATTTTTAGTAGAGATGGAGTTTCACAAGGTTGGCCAGGCTGGTCTCAACCTCCTGACCTCAAGTGATCCGCCTACCTCACCTCCCAAAAATATTGGGATTACAGTTATGAGCCACTATGCCCACCCCGACCATGTCTATAGTAAACCTCAACAAAAAATATTAAAATGAGAAAATAATTGCCAGGAGAGGCAAATGAGAGCATCCAGGAGTCCTGAGCGCCTCTGGAGTAGCCAGGGCTACAGGCACGTGCCACCACGCCCAGCTAATTTCTTGTATTTTTTTTTTTTTTAGAAGAGACGGAGTTTCACCGTGTTAGCCAGGATGGCCTCGATCTGCTGACCTCGTGATCCACCCACCTTGGCTTCCCAAAGTGCTGGGATTACGGGCTTGAGCTACTGCGCCCAGCCACGACACTCAGGACTTTATCCACCAAAAACGTAATGGGGAGACCTTCACCCCAAAATCAGATCCCCCTAGTAGAAACATTTCTTCACACTCAGGCCCTTTAAGACCAACTATTAATAGAATTAATAGCAACAGGCTGGTGCAGTGGCCCATACCTGTAATACCAGCAGTTTGGAGGCCAAGTGGGGTGGATCACTTGAGGTCAGGAGTTCGAGACCAGCCTGGCCAACATGGTGAAACCTCATGTCTCTACTTAAAATACAAAACTTAAAAATACAAAACTTAGCAGGGCAAGGTGGTGGGCACCTGTAATCCCAGCTATGCAGGAGGCTGAGGCAGGAGAATCCCTTGAACCCGGGAAGCGGAGCTTACAGTGAGCTGAGGTCACGTCACTGCACTCCAGCCTAGGTGACAGAATGAGACTTCATTAAAAAAAAAAAAATTAGCACCAACAATTCTAACTCACAGCATAGGCAGAAGGAAGTGGAAGTGGATAGACTTCCGTTCAGAAGCTCCTGGGTTCAAATCCTGGACCCATCCATAAATATACAAGGAAGAAATGAACGAATGAATGAGTGAATGGTGGACAAATAGGCCTTTCAGCCCATTCCAAAAGACTTTATCATATCCCTTCCCGGATGCCCAAGCCCTGTGTTGCACAAGGCCAGGGCCCCAGAGAGGCCTCGGGCTTCCAAAATGTTCCAGCCTTGTAGGGGAGATAGTACCCAACAGAGACCCTCCCACCACCATTACTGCTCACAGCAATCACAGGGACACAGGGAAGGGAGCCAAGGGGGAGGGACAAGGATAGGGGAAGGATGCCAGAAGCAAAAAGAGAGAGAGGAAGTGGAGTGCAAGAATGGTAGACGGCATGTGGCCAGCCGCTGTTACACACCGGCCAGGGAGGAAGTTGGGCTGAACAAGCCAGATAATAAACAGCAGTGGGAGGCTGAGCCTCCTTTCCAGATCTTTCCCTTTTCTGTTCTGCTTTGCTTTGCATACTCTCAGAGACAGGGAGCTCACTCCTGAGGAAGGCGGTTCAATCTTTCCTGGGCATGGGCTACTGTCCTAAAGTTCCAAGCAAGGTGATTTGTCAAGCAGTAGTCCCTGTGGGTCAAAGGGCTAAAGGGGGTCAGGCAGGGTGGCTCATGCCTGTAATCCCAGGACTTTGGGAGGCCGAGGCAGGAGGATCACTTGAGGTCAGGAGTTCGAGACCAGCCAGGCCAACATGGTGAAACTCTGTCTCTACTAAAATACAAAAATTAGCCAGGCGTGGTGGCAGGCGCCTGTAATCACAGCTCCTCGGGAGACTGAGGCAGGGGAATCGCCTGAAGCCGGGAGGCAGAGGTTGCAGTGAGCTGAGATCACGCCATTGCTCTCCAGCCTGGGCGGCAGAATGAGACTCCATTTCAATAAAATAAAAGAAAATGGCTAAAGGGGATCATCTGGGGAGAGAGAGGTACCCATGTGCGCAATGCAGGCAGTCCCTCGCACAGGCTGGATCTGGAGTCAGATCCACTTGGGTTCACACCTGCTCTACCACTTACAGACCTGGTGACTTCCTCCCTCCAAATCTGTTTCCTCTCCTTTCCTCTGAAAGTGACCACAGTAACTGTGCCTGCCTCACTGTTCTGTGCTTGTATGCAATGAGCTGATACAGTAAAATGCCTGGCAAGCAGGAGGTGCAGAATAAGTGTTGCCCTGTTCCAGGCAGGCGCGGAGTGCTCCGGCTGTATCCCAAACACACACGTACTTTCTTACCTCTAAAACTTTCCACGTGCTGTAACTTCTGCCTCACGTGCTCTTGCCCACCACCCACACAAGGCAAACTCCTACACATCCCTCAAAGCTCTACCTACAAATATATTTCTCTTCTCTGTTCAAGCCCTGACCTAGGGAGCTGGGAGCATCCAGGGGCGCCGGGTTCTCATTGGGTCTACTGTCAAGTGATGTGAGTTCTTGGAAGGCAGGAATTCTGACCTACATGCAACAGACCGGCGATCAAAGCTTGTTCAATGAAAATAAAAATGAATGAACGAATGGTCACTGGGGTGAGGCGGCTCCCAAACAGACACCCAGGAATCCGCCAACCCCTTTAGCGCCCGCATTCTCTGCTCTCCAAGACCTCAAAGGGCCAGCAGGTGGTCGACAAAAAGGGGCGGGGTGGTTCCGGGCGGGGTCTTCAGTTCTTCCGGTGCGGCCCCTTTAAGAGGCGGGGCCAGCGGGGCGGGCGCTGAGAACGCCGGGGCGGTGCGAAGATGGCGGCTGTGGCTGGGCCCGGGGATGCCGCGGCCCCGAGTTCGCTGCTCCTCGTGGTGGGCAGCGAGTTCGGGTGCCCGGGGCTCCTCACCTACGTCCTAGAGGAGCTCGAACGAGGTCGGGCTGGCTCGGGGGCGCGCGGGAGCCCGGGAGGCGGGCACGCTTCGCGTCTGGCCCTGGGGCCGAGGGGTGGGCGGCGGCGGCGGGGCCCAGGCTCTGGGGTGGGGATCGCGGGCCCGGGGCTGGGTCCCCTTCACCGTTAGGCGCATGACGCGGGCAAAGGCGGGGTGCCTGTGGGTGCCTGCGGAGGAAGTGGCATCGGGCCTGGGCTGGGCAGGGCTGCCCCGCCCCAACTCCGGGTGAAGATCGGGGAGGGGTCACGGGTCACGGGCCTAGGCGTGGGGACCCGCGCAGTTGGGCCATTGCTCCGCTTCCCGCCTGACTGGCCCGACCGGGGGAAGGGCCTGGGGACGCTTTGGATCTCCAGGTTTTAGCAGCTTAGAGATCTTCCGAATGGAGAAGCAGATATGGGGGAGGCTGGCCTGGAGCCCCGGGGCCCGCTTTCTGTTGCGGCACAAGGAGCTGCTAATTGGGGTGTGGTGGGTGCGGCTTGCCCGGGAGATTTAGCACCTAGGGAAGTGAGTCATAAGTGCACCTGCCCGGTTCACCTGCAGCCACTTGGCACAGTGGGACTGGCTCAGTGGGATTGGCGGACGGGATGCGCCCGTGGGTGGAAATCGGTGTTCATCCCCCATCCCTCGGAGAATCTGGACCTGCGTGTTTCATCGCTTATAAAATGGGACAGGAGCACGTACCTCGCTTCATGTGATTGGGGAGTGTTTAGTGAGCACCTGCTATGCGCCAGGCTGCGGGCACAGGGACACGGCCTGGATGATAGACAGGCTCAGCCCTGCCAGCACAGGTCTGATGGGGGGATGGATCCAAAGCAAATGAGGAGATAGAACAAGCTTCCAGCTCACATGGTATCGGGGGGATCAGAAGTCTGCAAGGGGCTGAGAGGACAGCCAGTCTTAGCACCCGAAGGTGGTGAGGGGGAAGGGCCCCTGGGTCAGTAGGAACAGGTGGGGGTGGCAGGGGGATGGGCTTCCAGGCAGAAGGAACAGCTGTTGCAAAGGCGGTGAGTGGAAACGGGCCTGGCAGGGCATAGGAGCAGCAAGGAGGTGGAGATGGAGGAGGTGGCGGCTGCGTTGCTGAGTCTTGTCAGTAAAATGATGAGGTGTGCTCTGGGTCCCCTGGCTCAGCCGCAGCGATACCTGAAGGTGTTGGGTACTTCTGACTCTCCAAGCTGTGAGTGAAGGAAGGAGGCTGGGGAGCTCCCTACCCACAGGGTGCTAGTTATTGAAATATTCTGGGAGCTGGAGGGGCCCGGCTGAACTCCTGCCTCGACGCCTCCCTCCCACCAGGCATCCGGTCTTGGGATGTGGATCCTGGCATCTGCAACCTTGATGAACAGCTCAAGGTCTTTGTGTCCCGACACTCTGCCACCTTCTCCAGCATCGTGAAAGGTGAGGCTGGGGTGCCCCTGGCTGCTCCCCTAACTCTTATTCATGGGGCAAGTGCCAGCTGTGTGCCAGGCACAGGGGGTGTGGTATAGCTGTAAATAACAACAGTAATAATATAGCTGAGACCTTTCAAACGCAAGCCCTGACCCAGGGATAATCCCCTCAGTCCTCAGTAACCCACAGTGCGGGAACTGGTGTTTTCGTCCCTGACTTACAGATGAGGAAACTGTGGCATGGAAGGGGGAAGAGGTGGGGAGGTCTCTGAGGAGGGGTTTTTTGATGAGAAACTGCTATGACTGGTGTGTCCAGTGGAAGGGAAGCGCCCCAGCCAAGACCCAGCAGTGGACAGAACATTAGAAAGGGCCGAGTCTGTGGCTCACGCCTGTGATCCCAGCACTTTGGGAGGCCGAGGCTGGCCGATCACTTGAGGTCAGGAGTTCAAGACCAGCCTGGCCAATGTGGGGGAACCTCTTCTCTCCTAAAAATATACAAATTAACTGGGCGTGGTAGCAGGTACCTGTAATCCCAGCTATTCAGGAGGCTGAGGTGGGAGGATCACTTAAACCTGGGAGGCGGAGGTTGCAGGGAGCTGAGATCTCAACACTGCACTCCAGCCTAAGTGACAGAGTGGGAGGGAATCTGTCTCAAAAAAAAAAAAAATCTGGAAGATGGAGGGGGCCCTGAGGAGACCCTGGGAGATGGAATATGGATCCCTTGCAGGCAGGGACTGAATTTGGGTCACAGCCACAGGGCTGAGTATACAGTAGGCGCTCAGTAGGTAGGGAACTGAAAAGGAGTGAGATCAAGGAGGGCCCAACTCAGCACGAGGCTCCCTTCTGAGGTGACCCAGGGTGAGCAGGGCAGCAGGCGGGCGGGCAGGGCTTGGGTGTTGCCTGCAGCCGCCCTGTGCTCCTACTGGTCTCATGTCACCTCCCGGCTGCTGCTGGAAAGGAAGGAAGTGTCCGTCGTCTCATTGTCCCAGTGGGTCCTCATGGCTTCCTGACACTTCATGGGGCAGAAAGTGGGCCTGGAAATCCTGTCTGCTGTGTGTGACCTTCGCGGCCACTTCCCCTTTCTATGCCTTGACTTCCCCACCTGAATGGGGCAATATCTGTGTGCGGCAAAAAGCGTGCTAAGGCTGGGTGGGCTGGCTCTCGCCTGTAATCCCATCCCTTTGGGAGGTCAAGGTGGGAGGACTGTTTGAGGTCAAGAGTTCAAAACCAGCTGGGGCAACATGGTGAAGCCCTGTTTCTACTGAAAATACAAAAATGAGCCGGGCCTGGTGGTGCACACCTGTAGTCCCAGCTACTCAGGAGGCTGAGGAGGGAGGATCGCTTGAACCCAGGAGCCAGAGGCTGCAGTGAGCTGAGACTGTGCCACTGCACTTCAGTCTGGGCAACAGAGCAAAATCCTGTCTCAGAAATTAAAATAAAGCTAAACGTGATAAGGGCTGACAGCACGGCCATGCTCACAGCCCAGTACTGGGCCTCAGGGCCTTTGCTGGTGCTGTAACCTGGTCCAGGTTGGCCCTCACTGGCCCTCCTCTGGCTCTGGCTCCTTGCCGCCCCTCTCTCACAGTGCTGATGTTTAAAACACATCTCGGGCTGGGCGCGGTGGCTCACACCTGTAATCCCAGCACTTTGGGAGGCCAAGCAGGTGGATCATGAGGTCGAGAGTTCGAGACCAGCCTGGCCAATATGGTGCAACCCTGTCTCTACTAAAAATACAAAAATTAGCTGGGCATGGTGGTACCTGCCTGTAATCCTAGCTACTCGGGAGGCTGAGGCAGGAGAGTCACTTGAACACAGGAGGCGGAGATTGCAGTGAGCCGAGATCATGCCACTGCATTGGGCGACAGAAGGAGACTCTGTCTCAAAAACAAAAAACAAACACACACACACACACA
>PVKV010024403.1:0-31464 GCA_004027835.1 Alouatta palliata
AAAAAAAAAAAAAAAAAAAAAGATTATCAACAGGGAAGAGCTAGCATTTCCTCAAGTCTTCCTAGGTGCCAGGCACTGTTCCATTCCTTTGCATGTTTTGATTTATTTAGTCTTTAAAATAATTCTACCAGGAAGCTACCATTATTACCACAACTTCACAGGTGAGAACATTAAGGTTTAGAGGGGTTGAGTTGCCCTAGGTTACAGAGGAAGCAAACAGGAAAGCTGGATCTGAGCCAAGGCATCAGCTCCAAGGTGACCCCCTCAGCCGCTTCAGTGCATGACCTGTTGGTTACAGGGACATTCTTGACAAGCTCAGGGCAAGCCGGTGAGTCAGTGGAGGGGAGGTCATTCAGGAAGAAGTAGGCTTCCAGTTGGATACAGAAGAGGAGGCTGCACAGTGAAGGATCAGGGGCTCCAGGTCTGGCAACAACCAGGGAAGGGCAGGGCAGGGGTGACCTGGACAATGAGAAGGACCTGAGTCAGGCAGTCACATACTTCCCACTGGGGTCCACCATGTGAGGCACTGTGTGGGATCCCGGGAAGGAGACTAAGCCTCATTTCAGGTTGTTCATGGCCAAAGACAGGACCTGTGCATCCGACAACCACTGGGACCTTTGCCAGGAAACAGCGAACACCACTCACTCACTCATATTAGATAAACACTGACTGAAAACTCACCAGAGCCCAAGGACTGTGGGAGGTCAGCGCTGCTGATACAAGAAGCCTCAGCCCTCCAGCTCGGCTCCCTCAACGGCCGCTCCGTGCTCCAGCCATGCTGGCTTTCTTTTAGGTCCTCTACCTCTGGTCTACAGTTCATGTGCTTCCTTCTTTCTGGAATTTTCTTCCTCACCTACCTACTCCACCCTCAGACTTTACCACAAATGTCATTTCCTCCCATCCCCTTTCTCTGACCCGAGATCAAGCCAGGTCTCCCTGACCCAAGACCAAGCCAGGACGAGCCTCGCAGCACCCCATCTCCCCCACAAAGAGGTGGTAATAAGCGGTAATAACCCACAGAACGTGGGGCCATGATCTGTGGCTTTGAACCCTGGCTCTGTCACTTGGCCAGGTCTCTCAGCCTTTCTTGCCTCAGTTTCCTCATCTATAAAATGGAGATGACAGCAGTGCCTGCCCATAAAGTGTGGCGAGGACTAAATGAGTTAATGCACTCAAATCAATGGTGGTGCATGGTTAACGCTATATAAATAACAGTGATTACCAAATATTATCAACAGGCCTTGTCACAACTGTTATTAAAGAACTAATCATGCATTGGTTACTAGGTCTTTCTCTCCTGCCAGAATGTGCACTCCAGCTGGAGAGGGATGCTGCCTTATCCATGGCTGGATCTATAGAGATTCTTACAATGCCTTGCACACAAACACTCTTGGGTACGTATTTGCTGATGCAGGAAAAAGTGAAGGAATATGCCCCCCAAATGGGAGGAAGAGAATGAGTTAGGAGAGCAGAGCCACCACAGGAAACCAGGAGGCTAAGTGGGGTGGAAGGGAGTGAGCTCTCAGACTCTCAGAAGCAAAACCTTCCGAGCTGGGCTCTTACCTCAGCCCCTCCCACACAAGGAAGCCAGATGGGTCCCCCAGGATTTCCCCAAGGGGGCTGCTCCCAGAGGGTATGTTGCTGGGACTGCCCAGGATGGGGATGGTCCTCTGATCAGGAGGAGGTGGGTGGCAGCACCCACCTGCTGAAGATGTCTCCGGAGACCTTCTGCAGGTACTGTAGGGCGTCCGCCATCTGTTGGACGGCCTCCTCTCGCCGCAGGTCTGGCTGGATGAGGGGCACGGCATAGGTCTGACCTGCCAGGGAGTGCTGGGTCCTCACAGGAGTCATGGTGCCTGTGGGTGGGAGCCGGAGCATCAGAGCTGCCCACGCCCACCTGCACCCACTCACTGTAATCCAGCCATGAGTACAAGGCTAAGGAGTGACAAGAGTATATACACGATTCTCCTTGAAAAGGAAGAGACAACACAGCCCTCATCCCAAATATGCACACAGCTTCAGCCTGCACAAATAGGGGAGAAGGGGACAGAGCATTTGGTGGTAGGCCAGGAGCACACAGATGGGAGTCTGCTGATGCCTGTTGAGTGAATGAGGGAGGGGGAAGAGCAGGACCAGGGACTGGGGAATTGGTAGGGCCCACGGAGTTGTTCAGAGAAGGTGCAACATTTCTGACCCCTTCCAAGGTGCTTGGTAGCTGCCAGGCACTCTTTCCATACACAGTTTCAGTTCAGCTCCTGACCTCAGATAAACAAGAAAGAAACCTTAGTTACAGAGAGAAAAAGAGGCTGAAAACCAAGGGATGGAAATGGGGTAGTTAGGGAGACTGCCTGATCAACTGCCAAATGGTACCCAGTTCTGGAAAAGCACAAAAAATGTGCACACATCGGTTCTTCCCACTTTAACCCCTGAGAATTTGAGGTCTGCTCCTGAAACAGACTGGGCAGTGGCTAGTGACTCTAGCTATAGGGGTGTCCAGCCCCGCTCACCTAGATAAGAGCTTAGGGGGCCTTAGAGGAAGGAGGTGCATGTGGGGGTGGAGGACAGGAAGGAAAAACACTCCTGAAATTGCAAAGTGAGGGCAGAGTCTATTTATATTGAGTTTAATTAACTCCTCTCCCTGGTGCCACTGAAGCAGCAATCACACTGCAGACGGCACTGATTTGATTGGCAAGAGATGCACCAGGCAGAATATTAAGGGACCAGGCCCCTATAAATAGGCCTAATCACAGCCCCTCACTGGAAAACGGTAAGGAAGACATTAATCAGCCCTGGCACTGTGCCCTAGACCTGCTCTCCGAAGCACTACAGTGGGGCCTTGGTTGCAACACAGTGGGTGGGGCTGGTGAGTGTGGCATGAAGGGCCCAGGTTATATTTGAGTTTAAAATGCTGTGACACTGGGTAAGTTGCCTTCTCGGAATCTGATCCTTTCTATTTCCCATTCTCCAGACTGAGAACCAGCACTGCTGAGATGTGGTTATTCCCAATAATGATTTGTATATTTTACATAACGCACTGCACGAACATCTTCACGCAGCTGAAGCCTACTCCTTTGCTCCCCCTGCTGGTTTCCCCAGCCCTTCCTTCTACCCTCCTCAGGCCAGCACTTTTCATGATCTGAGGCAACCAACCCACTCTTCAGCTTTTCCTCCAGCAGTGAGCTCCTCCTTTGCATACAGGCTTTCCAGATCTGTACTTGGCTTGAATACTCATCAGGGCCCAGGAGTTACTCCTCACCTCCCACTTCTTTTTCCTCCAATCATATAACCAAAGCATGGCCAGCTGATGCCCAGCCATCTGGGAAGCCTAATCTCTGAAACCATCACAGCCTTTGCAAGAATGTTCCTCCTTCCCCTTCTCTGTATTTATACGGATGCAAGTTTGCTGGCCATCCTAACTTATTTCTGTGCCTCAGTTCTCCCATATGTAAGATCACAGAGGGTATAGGTGCAAGATATTTCCTGTGCCCAACTTAAGATGAATTTCTTGTTAGTGTGTGTAAGATGAATTCCTTGTTTGTGTGTATGTAAGATGAATTTCTTGTTAGTGTATGTAAGATGAATTCCTTGTTTGTGTGTATGCTGTTTGCTCACACACACATAAGACTACATAACACAATTCTCCTCAAAAAGGAAGCAGCAAGCCCGTTCAAGAACGGGACTGAAGGCTGGGCACGGTGGCTCATGCCTGTAATCCCAGCACTTTGGGAGGCCTAGGTGGGTGGATCACCTGATGTCAGAAGTTCAAGACCAGCCTGGCCAACATGGTGAAACCCCATCTCTACTAAAAATACAAAAATTAGCTGGGCATGGTGGTACACGTCTGTAGTCCCAGCTACTTGGGACGCTGAGGTAGAAGAATTGCTTTAACCTGGGAGGCAGAGGTTGCAGTGAGCCAAGATCGTGTCACTGCACTCCAGCCTGGCAACAGAGCAAGACTCTGTCTAAAAAAAAAAAAAAAAGAAAGAAAGAAAGTAAGGGACTCAATAAACCTGGTAAGTGATTTACTTTCTGTCTGCAAACATCTACTGATCATTTATTATGTACAGGCCATGGCCACAACAAAGATGAATAAGACACTACACTAGCCAGGAAGATAGTCTCAAAAATAATTAAATGCAAATTAAATTCACTCTAATCCAGCCATGAGTACAAGGCTGAGTGACTAATTCCTTTTGGGGTTAGAGGAGTCAGGATAAAGCTCTTAGCAGAATGTGTGCCTCTCAGCCGGGCACAGTGGCTCACACCTCTAATCCCAGCACTTTGGGAGGCTGAGTTGGGGCAGATCACCCAAGTTCAGGAGTTTGAAACCAGCCTGACCAATATGGAGAAATCCTGTCTCTACTAAAAATACAAAATTAGCCAGGCGTGGTGGCACATGCCTGTAATCCCAACTACTCGGGAGGCTGGGGCAGGAGAATCACTTCAACCCAGGAGGCAGAGGTTGCAGTGAGCCAAGATTGGGCCATTTCACTCCAGCCTGGGCAACAAAAGTGAAATTCTGTGTCAAAAAAAAAAAAAAAAAAAAAAGTGTGCCTTTCTACCAGGTACAGGAAAGAAGGTGCAAAGTCAGCATTCTAGGTGAAAGAAACAGCTTGAACAAAAGTGTGTAGGGGAACAGCAAGTAGTCTTCGGTGCTGAGGGTACAACCATCCTTGGGGAAGTACTAGAAGAATGATAAACAGAGGTCAGTTTGTTAAAAAACACTCAAAATTAAGGTTAGGAGTTCGGACCTGTGCCAGGAATGAAATACTTAGACCCGTGCTGTCCAGTATGGTAGCCACCAGCCACATGCAGCCACTGGGCACTTGAAATGTGGACTGTCTGAATTGAGATATGCCATCAGTGTAAAATATGCACCAAATTTCAAACACTAGGAAAGAAGAATGTGAAATATCTTATTGAAATATTTTATGTTGATTACATGCTAAAATAACAATATTTGGGATATACTGGATTAAAAAATGTATTACTAATTTCATCTGTTTTTTACTCTTAGAAATCACGTATGTGACTTCAACATTTCTTTTCTTTTTCTTTCCTCTCACTCAGTGTCCTGTGATTACAAAGAAATGAGTCTCTGTTCTTTTCGGGCAGGAGATATCCTAGAATGAACTCCAACCTAAGCATCGAAATTAATCATCTAACTATCATTTTACGGCCCCTTCTTCCTATATCTGGTAGCTTTTACATAATCATGAAGATAACCTTATTGTCCCTCTTTCAGCAGATGGCATTTTCTTATGCTACAATATGGCTGCTAATAATACCTGCATATGTCAGAACTGTCGTGACTCCTCAAGAATCTCATTTAACTCTTAGTATCAGTGAATTTATCATCATCCCCAATTTTAGATAAGGAAACGGGGTTAGAAAGACCAAATCACATTTTTTTCAACATCAAAACACTAGCTTGAGATCAAGCCCAGACTTGGATCTGTTGTCTGAATTCCAAGCTTTTTGTTATTTATTGACATGTTTTGTTGTTTTCATGCATTAGAAGTGCAAACCTTAGTTCAAATATTGTGTTAGGACTACCGTTAGTCATCTTATCTTGATACTTTTTGCCTTTATGTAAAGCTAAATTAGATCTGTTTTTGATACTGAGGGAAGACCAAGGGAATCTAACACTAAACAGCCCCTCCTGTGTGGTAAGCACTTTCGTTACTTTAGCATACAGCACCCCAACTGTTTGTCTTCACCACACACTTTAGAGGTGGGAAGTACTATTTTTACAAATGAGAAAGCCCAGGCACAAAGGGGTTAACTGGCAGTCATCTTTTGAAAAGCCTGTGGTGCTCATCCGAAAAGGTGATGGATCACGTCTTATTTAGTGGACAGACAATAAATACTTGAAAAGACAAGGGATTTTGTTGGGAGGGAAAAGTTGAAAAATTTATCAAAAGTCGTCTTCTCTAAGGGAGTTTTATAATGAGACACCCTAGCTCCTCAGTTCCACAGCGGGTAACTGCAATTCATTCCAGGTCCGTGATACTTCCTGTCTATCCATTTTGTTACTTTTCAATCGATTCCAATGCATAAATATTATTTAATAATGGTGTTTTGGCCGGGCGCGGTGGCTCACGCCTGTAATCCCAGCACTTTGGGAGGCCGAGGAGGGCGGATCACGAGGTCCAGAGATCGAGACCATCCTGGTCAACATGGTGAAACCCCGTCTCTACTAAAAATACAAAAAAAATTAGCTGGGCGTGGTGGCGCGCGCCTGTAGTCCCAGCTACCTGGGGGGCTGAGGCAGGAGAATTGCTTGAACCCGGGCGGCGGAGGTTGCAGTGAGCCGAGGTGACGCCACTGCACTCCAGCCTGGTGCCTGGTGACAGAGTGAGACTCTGTCTCAAAAAAAAAATAAAAATAAAAAAAAAATGGTGTTTTTCTCGCATCTATGTCATGTTCATCAAGTTTTTTCTGATTCTTTTTAAGTGACAAAAGTTGCACACGTGTATCGCACAGTATTTCTAGTGGACAGCACCGCTTTAGACAATGCGGTGTAAACTGCGCACTCCGGGGAAAAGGCACTCGCCGGACGCCTCTCTCGGAGCCCTCCCTGCAGACCGTTCTCTCACACCCCACTCCTGGGTCTCTCCCCGAGTTACAGGCCTCGCTGTAGATCCCGGGAACCCAAAGCAGTGTCAGAAAACCGGGGTCCCCTACTAGGGCCGGCAGCAGCTGCCGAAGAGCCCAGCAACGCTTCCCAGAACCCGGCCTGGGAGGGAAGGTGCGGGAGGGGGGAGGCGGAACCGGGACCCCGCAGAGCCCCAGTCCCTGCACCCCGCGGGCCTTGGACTCTCCGCTACGGCCGGGCAAGGCCGGGGCGCAGGGCACGGCTCCAGGGAGGAGACTCCGGGACGGGCCCAAGACGCCTCCCAGGCAGTCGGGGCCCAGCAGCTGCATGCGGAGCGGAGGCGGGCGCCGGGAAGCGGCCGCGGGACACAAGCTTGGCGGGTCCCGGGCCTCCCACCCACATCCCTCCAGCCCCTCCGGGTCCCCCACTTCGCCCCGCAGCGCCCCCGCGACCCCACTTCCCGCCGCCCCGGACGCCTCCTCACCTGCGCACCGCAATCCCGGAAGCTCCCGCCGCCGCTTCCTCTCCGTCCGAGCCGCCGGGTCCTAGCGCCGCCGTCCGCCGCCCGCCCGCGCCCCCGGGTCCTAGCGCCGCCGCGGCGCCATCCCCGCTCCGGGGCTGTCCCTGTGCGCGGCTCCAGGACCCGGTCGACCCAGAGCGCTGGCCTGGCCAGCAGAGTCACGAGGCTGGGCGCGGGACTCAGGCGCACTCCGAGCTCCCGACGTGCACACGGCTCCGATCTCTTGTCTTCCCCGCGCCACGCAGCCCCCACCCGTGCCTTCTGCTCTGCAGACCCTCTTCCCAGGGCTCTGTCCTCTGTTCCCTCTCTGCCTTCCTCTCAGACTCACGCCAGGCTGTCTGCCAGCCTCGGCTCCTCCGGGCAGCCCTTGCCCTGGGTGCGCCCAGGGGCAGGACCCCCAGCCCAGGCCCAGGGCCCGCCCCTGCTCTACCGCCCAACGCTCGGACCTGTTTCCTGCGTCCCCCAGCACACCTGACCTTGTCCTCGCCTCTGTGGGCAGCTCCCTTGTGGTCCACTTAGTTCCCATCCCCCTTTAAGAATTAAATAGAGAAGCCAGAGGAAAAAGTACAGATATCAGATGGGTCCACTTATGTGAGGTGCCTAGAACGGTCAAATTCATGGAGACAGAAGCCGTGGCCGCCAAGGATGGGGAAGCGAGGCGGAGTTGGGCAGCTTGTGTTCGATGGGCAGAGTTTCAGGCTGGGATGCTGAAAGAGTGGTGGAAGTGAATGGTGGTGATGGCAACAGTGTCAACCTACTTAATACCACTGAACTATATGCTTAAAAATGGTTTAGACGGTGAATTTTAGGTTATGTATGTTTTACCACAATTTTTTTAAAAGCTAGTGAAAAGCTGGTACAAAGAAAGAAAATAGGCTTTTTTAAAAAGTTAAATATATAAAAAGAGCATCAGTCCAGAAGTCCAGCAGTAGTCCCTCCTGGAATCTGCTGGCTTGCCTCAGCACTTTTGGCCCTTGCCCTTTAGGGTTGCCAGATTAAAATACAGGATGCCCAGTTACTTTGAATTTCAGATAAAGAACGAATAATTTCTTAGCACAAATATGTCCCAAGCTTAGTTTGGGACATACTTATGCTAAAAAATATTATTGGTTGCTTATCTGAAATTCAAAATTATGCATTTTATATTTTATTTGCTACCTCTGGCCACCCTACTCTCTTCCTAATGCTCGCTCATCCTCCCAGTTTTGTCCTCCTTCCCTGCCCCCTCATCTGGGGGAGTTGGATCCAGTTGTAACAAGAACATGTAACTTCTCACTGGCTGCAGCGTGTGGTCCCCACCAGCACTAAGGAAGAGATGGGTTTCCACCCATGTTGTAGACAGAATGTTTAAGTCCTCCCCAAATTCTTATGTTGAATCTGTAACCCCTAATGTGATGATATGTGGAAATGGGCTTTTGGTAGGTAATTACGGTTAAATGAGGTCGTGGGGTGGGGCCCTCATTATGGGTCTGGTAAAAAAAAAAAAAAAAAAAGAGAGAGAGAGAGAACATTCTCCCTCTCTCTCTCCTCTGTCTTTTCTTACCAAGTGAGGATGCAAAGAGAAGGTGGCTGTCTGCAAACCAGGAAGAGAGCCCTCACCAGGAACCAGTCCAGTTACCACCTTGAACTTGGATTCCCAAGCCTCCAGAACTGTGAGGAATAAATATATGATTTAAAAGTCACCCATTGTGTGGTATTTTGTTTTGACTAATATAACCTGAAAACATTTTCCCCTCACCGGTGCCCCCTGAGCAATATCTGAGTGGCTTAAGATACTCAGGACACAGCAAAGGAGAAATGTCCCATGCACAAGGTGCAGCCCTGCGTGGGTGAAGCAGCCTGGCACAGAGGGAAGCACACAGGCTCGGGGCTCTGCCACTCATTCTTTGTGTGACCCTGGGCAAGCCATGAATAGGGCTTCAGTCACCCCAACTGTAACGGGGTTTAATTGTGCTTACCTTGCCTCCTTTTGAGGGCTGCAGAGAAAGGATATCAAAGTATTTTATAATCTGGCTAGGTGTGGTGGCTCATGCCTGTATTCCCAGCACTTTGGTAGGCTGAGGCGAAAGGATTGCTTGAGCCCAGGAGTTTGAGATTAGCCTGGGCAATACTATGAGATTCCATCTCTACAAAAATAAGGCTGGTTGCAGTGGCTCACACCTGTAATCCCAGCGTTCTAGGAGACAGAGGCGGGAGGATCACCTGAAGTTGGGAGTTCGAGACCAGCCTGACCAACAGGGAGAAACCCTGTCTCTACTAAAAATACAAAATTAGCCAGGCATGGTGGCGCGTACCGGTAATCCCAGCTACTCGGGAGGCTGAGGCAGGAGAATGGCTTGAACCTGGGAGTCAGAGGTTGCAGTGTGTGCCACTGCACTCCAGCCTGGGCAACAAGAGCAAGACTCTGTCTCAAATAATAATAATAATAAAATAGCCAGGCATGGTGTCACACACCTGTAGTCCCAATTACATGGGAGGCTGAGGCAGGAGGATCACTTGAGCTCAGGAGGTCGAGGCTGCAGTGAGCTATGATTGTGCCACTGCACTCAAGGCTAGGTGACAAAGAGAGACCCTGTCTCAGGAAAAAAGGTACTTGATAATCTGTAAGGTTTATTTCAACACAAAAGGAAAGTATGTATACTCCATGATGCCTGTGAATATACACACACACACACCACATCACACACCAAGCCTGGCTGTGTCGGCTCACAAATGCACTGCTAGGCACTACCGTCAGTTCTAGAACCTCACCAGCCAGTTCACCCTCCAGATGGTTCACCCTCAACTTCATAAGAGTTCTCTACCTAATCTATTACTGACAGGCTCACCGCAGACCTAATTTTAAAGATTTCCTGGGAGCTGGATTGCAAGGACTTTTACCCTCAGCCCTCGGAGCTTCAGTGAGAATCCCTGACCTCAGCCTAGACAAAGAACAGCTGCAGGTCATTCTCATGTGTGGACACGAAAGCCCCGCCTGCCTTTGCTGGCCAGTTGGGCTGAGGGGGCCTGAGGAAGAAAGGCTGCAGGGTTGGTCCCTGGAAGTCTGGCTGAGGCTTGCCAGCATCCCCAGCCTCCTGGGTTTCCCAGGATCCATGAGCATGGATTTTAGGAATTCTGGTGGAGGGGTGAAGAGCATGCGGCAAGGTGTCCTGAGCCCTGATCTATAGGAAGAAAACTGGAAACAAGACTGAGGACTTAGTTTAAGTTGTTCCTTACCCAGCCTCTAGCTTTTGTGCCACAGTTCCTGGAATAGACTCCCCTCTCCCGAAAACCACTTTCCTCTCCAGCAGTAAATTTCACCAAGATGTCTTGCTTTTGGGAAGGGCTTCCAAGGATGCCTGTAGAAAGGAGGGTGGAAATATCCCACTCTAAACAGATAGACGGATGCAGCCAGACAGAAAGTAGTTCCTCTTGCTGAGGTTTCTAACGTATTTGAAAGAGGCCGGGTCTAGAACTCCTCTATCCAGAGAGCTCTGTGCTGCGTAGGCAAAGATAAGAACCTTCCCTGTGGGAGTTCCAGAGCCAGTTTTAATAAACACCCATGGATAACTGTGTTCAGAGTGAGTTAGTCATTCACATCATCCTGACCTGCCCTGAGTTAGGCCTTACGTGGTCTTCCTTCTCTGAGCCTCTGCAACCCAGAAACCTCCCCTTCTCTGAAATGAACAGCATTTGAATCTTCACCAGACAGACCAGACAGCTTAGCCCTCTTGTTGTGCTGTTTGGGTTATCTCTGAGAGGCAGTGGAGCACGGTGGTTACTAGGAAGGGAAGGCCTCTGGGACTAGACTGCCTCGGCTGGAGTCCTTATTCTGCTCCACAGCTGTGTGATCCTAAGCATGTAACCTGTGCCTCAGTTTTCACTCTATAAATTTACAATAACTGAATCTGTCTTTGCTGTGAGGATTCAATGAGTTCACATACTTGGAGTGCTTAAAATGATACCTGTGTCCATAGATTAATGATGAAAATGTTTTGGAACTACGTAGAGATAGTGTTTGCACAATTGCAAATGTGCTAAATGCCGTTGATTGGTCATTTTAAAATGGTCAAACTGATGTGAATTTCACCTCAATTAAGAAAAAAAATAGACCACACGTGGTGGCTCACACCTGTAATCCCAACATTTTGGTAAAAGACAAAAGATGATCTGAAGAGAACCCAGAGTATAATACCAACACTTCAGGAGGAGGAGTTCAAGACCAGCCTGGGCAACGTAATGAGACTTTATTTAAAAAAATACATAAATAAATAAAAAGAACTTGTCCAAGGTCAGACAGGCAGCCCCTTAATAAGCACATGTATCCTCTCTATTATACTACCTCTCATGGAGGGTCTCCTACATGCCACAAAGAGGCTGGACTTGAGCCAGCATGTGTTAGAAGCTGGGATCAAGGCCAGTGGGCTTAGAAGAAGCCATCCCTTTCTCACGCAAGAATGGGGCTCCCACAGATTTGCTCAGGCTTACCCATAGTCAGCAGCATCGGGGGTCAAGAAGGACTTCATGAAGCCATAAATGCATCCTTCTCAGGGCAGCACCCAGCTCTCCCAGGTGAGAGAGGACTTCATTTTCACAGTGAGGGCGTGGGAGCTTCAGCACTCATCGCTGAGCCCAGAACGACCCACCTGGAGACCTTACGGCTCTCCCGCCACCCCCAATTCCTGCCCCCTCTGCAGCCTTGGAGGAGAGAGGAGCTGAGGGGCCTGCCCTCCGTAGGGTGGAAAAGGGAGCTGGAGCCAGGTGCCCACTGCCATGGCTGCTCCATGTTACAGGAGCTGCGCCCTTCCTTTCCTGGCCCTGAAATCCCACTTGTGTGGGAGCTGGGCACAGGGCAGCAGAACTAATCCTTGGAATAGCTCAGGGAGGATTATCCCAGCCACCCTCAGCAGCCGTGCAGCCGGCTTATTCCCAGATAGGGGAGGCCAGAGCCAGGGACCTGCTACCAGTGGGAAGGCTGGGGAAGGGGAGGCCAGTAGAGGTGTCCTGGCTGTGTGTGGCTCTGAGGGGGCTCTCGTGGGTGGGGCTAAATCTCACAGGCAAGATTATGCAAATCAAACTAATTCTAGCCAGAGATCTAGAGCTTTTAAAAAAAAAAAGCCTGGTTGAAAGAATTTAAATTATAAAAACTTAGAAGTATGAAATGTGAAATCATCTCTTAGGATTTCATTTAACAATGAAATCCTCCCGACACATAAGCCATATGTGAAAAGTCCTCCTCCCGCAAACACATACCCCAGTAAGCACTCCCTAAATCCTCCTTACCACCCCTGTGCTGGCATCCTCCCAGACCTGCTTCACCTGAGACACCCCTTATCTCAAGAAGACAAGACATGATTTCCTCAGGCCCAGTTCACTGTGGGGAGAAAGCCTCCTGATCTTGAAAGCGTGAATTTGACCAGAGCAGATGTAATCAGTATGCAGATTCAGTCACTGGTATGTTAATGTTTATGCATAGATTATGAAGACCAGGTGAAAAGTGGGCCAGGGGAGCCTGAAGGGTGTGTGAGTCTTGGGTGGCTGAGATGAGGACAGGAGGGAAACTGATTCAGAGGCTGCTGGCGATGGGCTGGGGGTGCCGGGCGGAAGGGAGGCCGTTGTTTGAATGTCTGTATGAAAAAGCCGAGGACAGCAGGATCTGGGCGAATTCAGGCCACCAGACCATGGAGAAAGCTGAAGCTGAGTGGTAGAGCTGGGACCCAGACAGAAGAGGGCAGTCAGTCCTCTGTGGCCCCCAGTCATGTGGGAGCATTGAGCACTTGCAATGTGGCTCCTGTGTGCAGCTGAGGACCTGAACTGTTAATTCATTTTTTTAACTAATGCAAAGATAAATATAAGAACTGATACTCTACCCAGTTACCAGAAAACATTTAGGTATGTGTGAGACAACTTGGGTGTGTAAACCTACCTTTTCAATGTAAATTCAGTGAAATCTAAATACAGATCCCATATTTCCAATAAAAAGGTAACCTCCAAACTCAGATGTCCTATGAGTATAAAATACACTAAGATTTTCTAGGACTTAGTATGAAAAGGGATTTTTTTCAGGTACCTCATTAGTCATTGATAAAATAGGATTGCCTGCTGAAATGACAATCTTTTGGACACGCTGGGTTAAATAAATGTGTTATTAAAGTTAATTTCACAGGCCGGGCGCGGTGGCTAACGCCTGTAATCCCAGCACTTTGGGAGGCCAAGGCGGGCGGATCACGAGGTCAAGAGATCGAGACCATCCTGGTCAACATGGTGAAACCCCATCTCTACTAAAAATACAAAAAAAATTAGTTGGGCATGGTGGCGCGCGCCTGTAGGCCCAGCTACTCGGGAGGCTGAGGCAGGAGAATTGCTTGAACCCGGGCGGCAGAGGTTGCAGTGAGCCGAGGTCGTGCCACTGCACTCCAGCCTAGCGCCTGGTGACAGAGTGAGACTCTGTCTCAAAAAAAAAAAAAAAAAAAAAAAAGTTAATTTCACTTCAAAATGTTGAATTTGGCTACTAGAAATTTAAAAATTAAGCATGTTGCTCACTTTATGTTTCTACTCTATGGCTCTCTCTAGACGCAAAGGCTTCCAAGAGGGACCTCACTCTGGCTTCAAGAAGAAGAGAGGACTTAGCAAGGCCAAGCAGAGGCTCCCGAGGGCAGGGCCAAGGGCAGTTTAGTGGGATGGGAACAGGGTGCGCAGAGACAACTCCAACCCTTAAGAAGGTGTTTCTTGGAGCAGGCTGTGACCTGTCGGTTTATATACTGAGGCTTAGCAGCCTCTTGGACACCCCAGGTCTGCACTCCTGAATGCCACTGTGCCCCTGCCATCTTTGTTCGTGTGCTGGCTGAGTGGTCGCACCTCCGGCAGTATCACCACCACTGGGCATAAGCTTCTCCAGCACAGCAACTGTGTCTTATTTCTCCTTGTATTCCCCGTGTTCCCATCATGCTGCACTCACAGAAGCCTCTTTGGTGATATTTTGTGGACAGACAGAATGGCAGGTGAAGGAAGAGCTATCTGCAAGAGTGGGCTGAAGTGTGCAGGGGGCTCCAGAGACCCAAAGGAGGGGAGGCCAGGTTCTGAGTAAAGTTGAAGGGGAGGGGCTGAGGCCTGCTGGCGAGAAGGCTCATTGCCTGGGGAGGTTCCAGGGACCCCTCAGAAGTGCAAGGCAGCAGTATCAGTGCTAGTCCAGTAACATACCTCAGACTCTGCCTTCCACATGGGTTTGACAGGCGCCTCCTAACTGCTCTTCTGCTTCCATTTTTGCCCCTTCAATCTATTGTCAAAAGGGAAGCCAGAGGCATCCTGAACCATGTCACATCATGTTGCTCCTCAGCTCCAAGCCTCATCTCAGAAAGCCCTGGTCCCTTAAAATGGCCCAGGTGGTGACAGACAGACTCCATGGTGAGCAGACTGTTGCTAGAAACCTGGGCTTGGAGGACTCATCAGTGAGGGCTCAAAGGCAGTGAGGATTTTAGCACTAGAGGCTAGAGGAAAACTGTCAGTCTCCCCACATGGCAAAAGATGCTGAAATTAACAAATGGCTTCTGAACATGTGGCATAGGATGTGACTGTACAGTCTTTTGTTGATTCTATATAAAGATCAAAACATGGGAGTAGCAATGAGTCACACAGAGGCCTGTTGCAAAAGATTATAAGGGTGTACGGTGCAGAACCTCTAAACCAAAGCTCAAGACCTCTGGGAAGCTTCAGTGAGTTACCCCGGGGGCCATCTTGGCAGGAACTGAAAGTAGAAAGGTAGAGAAGAGCTTATCTCAAAAAGATTAATGGGTATGGCTCTTGCCAGATCGACTGTGAGCCCCATTGAAACCCACAGAAGACAGGCAAAAGGTTTGACAAAGCTGTTTCAGCCAGAGTGCTGGCAGATTGGTCTGTAAGGGGCAGATTGCAAAATGATAGTAGACTGTCCGAGCCCTAAAACACTGCTGGCAAGAAGGCTGCTAAAACTACTTGGCTGCAAACACATGGATCTTTCATGAGAAAAGAAGGATGACCCAGAGGGCAGAAGCCCAGAAGGCAGAGCCAAGAGACATAGAATATTCCCACATCTTAAAACCTAATTAGAAAACACTAGCATTTTTCCAGCTGGATTTCAGAATCACCACAGACCAGTGTTTCCTTCATCCCTCCCCTGCTACCTCTTACTCAACAGCAACGTCTCAGGCTTTACCCACCATTGTGTGTTGCATGTGGTTTTCCAGACCAGAGGAACATCTAAAGAAGTCTGTTCTACACCTAAATCCGATTTAGATGAGATTCTGGACTGTGAGCATGAGGGGATCTTGAGAGAGGTGAATGTATTTTGCATGTGCAGGGACATGAGTCGTGAGGCACAGAGGACATGCTGTGGTGGCAGGTACTAAGGTGACCCCCACAACCGCCACTTCTGGCATTCACACCCTTGAATAATCCCCTTCTCTGGGTGTGAGCAGAACCTGTGGCTTGCTTGTGACGGTGGCAGTATATATGTGATTCATATATTGACTATATTATATAAGATCATAACTTGTCTTTCTGGGGTCTCTCTCTCTCTTGCTACCCTTGAAGAAGTAGGCTGCCATGTTGCAAGCTGCCTCATGCAGGGGATCGGCTGTGAGGAGCTAAGAGCCCCTTCCAATCAACGCTCACCAGGAAGCTGAGTTCTTGTGTCCAGCAGCCTGTGTGGAACTGAATGTTGCCATGCAAGCTTGGAAGCAGTGCCATCCACGTAGCTGAGGCCCAGGTGAGAACCCAGTGCTGGCTGACACTGCCTGAGGACCAGTTGGGCTGTGCCAACTTCTGATGTGCAGAAACTGGGGGACAGTGGGTCATATCTGCAGCTGCTGGATTTGTAGGAATTTGTCACATAGCAATTGGGAATCACACAGCAATTGGGAATCACACAGCCTCTGATGCCCCAACAATCCGCACCTCCCCCTCTCCCTGCCTTCACTTCCTGCCACACTGTCCTGACTCCCCCTGCTTTAGCCATGCTCCTCTGCTGTTCTCCAAAGCCATCAGGACTGCATCTGCCTCCCAGCCTTTGCTAGCCCTTCCTGCATGTAAATGCTTGGCTCACTCCCTTGCCTCCTTCAGATTTTTACTTAAAAATCTCAAAGAGGACTTTCCTGGCTGCCCGCAACCCATGTCCATCCCCATCCACAACACTCCATATTTCCCTTCTTCTCTCTTTCTCTTCCTTCTTTCTTTTTTTTTTTTTTGACACAGGTTCTTGCTGTCACCCAGCCTGGAGTCCAGTGACATGGTCTCAGTTCACTGCAACCTCTGCCTCTCCATGTCAAGCGATCCTTCCTCCTCAGCCTCCCAGGTAGCTGGGACTACAGGCACACACCACCATGCCCGGCTAATTTTTGTGGTTTTTTTTTACAGAGATGGGGTTTCACCATGTTACTCAGACTGGTCTTGAACTCCTGGACTCAAGCAATCAGCCTACCTCAGCCTCCCAGGCTTTCTTTGTCTCCAGTGTGTTTGCCTGTTTTATTTACTGCTGTATCCACAGGTCGTAGGAGGTGCTCACTAAGTACTAACAGAGAAAATGAGTGCGCATGGAGGTTCATGGGTCAGGGATGGTGATGATGATGAACAGGAAGAGACTGGGAGGATGGAAGCCGTTTTCTGGCTGGCGGACCTCTGGAGTCAGAACTCTAACACACTTTTCCTTGACACATCCTTTATGATAGAAAATGTAGTCATGCAGGTGGGGAATAGACTGTGAGCCTATTCTTATGTTCTCTAAAACACCGATGACTCTGGATATACATCTGGTGGCTTTAGGTATGTGCAGTGACCTGTACAATGCCATGCCTAGTAACCAGTCACTAGTAACAGAAATGCCTCTCCTATCCCCGTCTTTATACACAAGGATGGCCAGATACAGAGCGGTCAAACTTGACCAAAGTCACGCTTGTCATTTCATTCCAGACCTAGGAGCCAGAAAGGAATTCTCCTGATGGTAGCCCCCAGCTGGAGAAAGTGGCTTGCTGCAAAAGCATCCCTAGGGGCAGCCAGCATTCTAGGGAATGGAAAGGGAGGCAAGAGCTGTGGGCTCAAAGCCAGCTCCACTGGGAAGTGCAGACAGTCGCAGTACAGGCCTTCTCCACCCTGGGGAGAAGCCACCATGGTCACCCTGGCTGAATGTGGGTGGAATTTGTATCAGATGGGATGAGGAGGAAGCTGCCACTTGCTAGGTGCCAGAGGCTCCTGGCTGACACACAGAAGGGCAGGTGTGGTCTTGGGGCCCAGGGGAGGAAGGTCCTCTGGGCATTGGCCAGGCAAAGAGGAGACGGAGAACCACAGTGGCCCCACCAGGCCTTCCTGTCTCTGGTTCTCCTGTGCACGCCTCCTCTCCCTTCTCTCCCTCTTCTTGCCTGACTTCCTCTTCTGGCACTGTCCTTCCTTGTTTCTGTCTCCCCTCTCTCCTGCTTGTCTTTATCTCCCTGGGTTTATTTTATTTTAAGTTCCAGGATACATGTGCAGAACTTGCAGGTTTGTTACACAGGTAAATGTGTGCCATGGTGGTTTGCTACACCTGTCAACCCATCACCTAGGTAGTAAGCCCTGCATACATTAGCTATTTGTCCTGATGCTGTCCCTCCCCTCACTCACCCCCGACAGGCCCTGGTGTGTGACGTTTCCCTCCCTGTGTCCACGTGTTCCCATTGTTCCGCTCCTACTTATGAGTGAGAACATGCAGTGTTTGGTTTTCTGTCCCTGTGTTATTTTGCTGAGAATGATGGCTTCCAGCTCAATCCATGTCCCTGCAAAGGCCATGATCTCATTCCTTTTCATGGTTGCACAGTATTCCATGATGTATATGTACCACATTTTCTTTATCCAGTCTATCATTGATGGGCATTTGGGTTGGTTCCATGTCTTTGCTATTGTGAATAGTGCTGCAATAAACATACATGTGCATGTGTCTGTATAAAAGAATGATTTCTATTCCTTTGGGTATATACCCAGTAATGGGATTCCTGGGTCAAATGGTATTTCTTGTTCTGGACCCTTGAGGAATTGCCACACTGTCTTCCATCATGGTTGAACTAATTTACATTCCCACCAACAGTGTAAAAGTGTTCCTATTTCTACACAGCCTCCCCAGCATCTGTGTTTTTTGACTTTTTAATAATTGCTGCTCTGACTGGCATAGGTGGTATCTCATTGTGGTTTTGATTTGCATTTGTCTAATGATCAGTCATGTTGAACTTTTTGTCATATGTTTGTTGGCCGAATAAATGTCTTCTTTTGAGAAGTGTCTGTTCATGTCTTTGCCCACTTTTTGATGGGGTTGGGGTTTTTTTCTTGTAAATTTGTTTAAGTTCCTTGTAAATTCTGGATATTAGACCTTTGTCAGATGAGTAGATTACACAAATTTTCTCCCACTCTGCAGGTTGCCTGTTCACTCTGATAGTTTCTTCTGCGTTGCAGAAGCTCTTTAGTTTAATTAGATTCCATTTGTCAATTTTAGCTTTTGTTGCAATTGCTTTTGGCAACTTCATCATAAAATCTTTGCCCACGCCTATGTCCTGAATGGTATTGCCTGGATTTTCTTCTAGGGTTTTTTTTTTTTTTTTTTTTTTCTCATTAAACTTTAGTGGGTCTCAAAATTCTGTGACAAATTTTTGGTCAAGTTGTTTCCATTAAAAAGTACTGATTTTAAAAACTAATAACTTAAAATTGCCACACGCAAAAAAGAAAACCAAAGTAGTCCACAAAACATTCTCCTTCCCTTCTGAAGGTTTTACGATGCATTGTTATTATTAACCAGTCTTTTACTGCTAAACTTAAATGGCCAATTGAAACAAACAGTTCTGAGACCGTTCTTCTACCACTGATTAAGATCGAGGTGGCAGGTATTAGGGATAATATTCATTTAGCCTTCTGAGCTTTCTGGGCAGACTTGGTGACCTTGCCAGCTCCAGCAGCCTTCTTGTCCACTGCTTTGATGACACCCACGGCAACTGTCTGTCTCATATCACGAACAGCAAAGCGACAGAGAGGTGGATAGTCTGAGAAGCTCTCAACACACATGGGCTTGCCAGGAACCATATCAACGATGGCAGCATCACCAGACTTCAAGAATTTAGGGCCATCTTCCAGCTTGTCACCAGAACGGCGATCAATCTTTTCCTTCAGCTCAGCAAACTTGCATGCAATGTGAGCCGTGTGGCAATCCAGTACAGGGGCATAGCCAGCACTGATTTGGCCTGGATGGTTCAGGATGATCACCTGAGCAGTGAAGCCAGCTGCTTCCATTGGTGGGTCGTTCTTGCTGTCACCAGCAACGTTGCCACGACGAACATCCTTGACAGACACATTCTTGACATTGAAGCCCACATTGTCCCCAGGAAGAGCTTCACTCAAAGCTTCATGGTGCATTTCAACAGATTTCACTTCAGTTGTAACGTTGACTGGAGCAAAGGTGACCACCATACCAGGTTTGAGAACACCAATCTCCACTCGGCCAAAAGGAACAGTACAAATACCACCAATTTTATACACATCCTGGAGAGGCAGGTGCAAGGGCTTGTCAGTTGGACGAGTTGGTAGTAGGATGCAGTCCAGAGCTTCAAGCAGAGTGGTCCCACTGGCATTGCCATCCTTACAGGTGACTTTCCAATCCTTGAACCAAGGCATGTTAGCACTTGGCTCCAGCATGTTGTCACCATTCCAACCAGAAAT
The DNA here is from genome assembly GCA_004027835.1 of Alouatta palliata. Lineage (NCBI taxonomy): Eukaryota > Metazoa > Chordata > Mammalia > Primates > Atelidae > Alouatta > Alouatta palliata. The sequence goes on from PVKV010024403.1 coordinate 19,800, forward strand.
TGGCACAAATGCTACTGTGTCGGGGTTGTAGCCAATTTTCTTAATGTAAGTGCAGACTTCCTTAGCGATTTCCTCATATCTCTTCTGGCTGTATGGTGGCTCAGTGGAATCCATTTTGTTAACACCAACAATTAGTTGTTTCACACGCAGTGTGTAAGCCAGGAGGGCATGCTCTCGGGTCTGCCCATTCTTGGAGATACCAGCTTCAAATTCACCAACACCAGCAGCGACAATCAGGACAGCACAGTCTGCCCGAGATGTCCCTGTAATCATGTTTTTGATGAAGTCTCTGTGTCCTGGGGCATCAATGACAGTCACGTAGTACTTGTTGGTCTCGAATTTCCACAAGGAGATGTCAACGGTGATACCACGTTCACGCTCGGCTTTCAGTTTATCCAAGACCCAGGCATACTTGAAGGAGCCCTTTCCCATCTCAGCAGCCTCCTTTTCAAAATTTTCAATGGTTCTTTTGTCGATGCCACCGCATTTGTAGATTAGATGGCCAGTAGTGGTGGACTTGCCCGAATCTACGTGTCCAATGACAACGATGTTGATATGAGTCTTTTCCTTTCCCATTTTGGCTTTTAGGGGTAGTTTTCACGACACCTATATTCTGGTGGCAAACCTGTTGCGAAAAAGTTCTTCTAGGGTTTTTATGGTTTGGGGTTTTACATTTAAGTCTTTAATCCATCTTGAGTAGATTTTTGTATAAGGTATAAGGAAGCCCCTCTTGCAGCAGTGTGGGGAGTGACTAGGAGTCGGATGGGACGGGAGGCAGAGGGAGCCATCTTGAGCCAATTGTAACAGTCCTAGGGAGAGATCAGATCATGAGAGCTGGAACTGGTCAATGAGCTGGAAAAGAGCTTTGAATGTAGTTTTCCCCAGTTAATTCTTCTGGAGTTGGAAAGTATAAAGAGCTATGTTGACCGGGCGCGGTGGCTCACGCCTGTAATCCTAGCACTTTGGGAGGCCGAGGCGGGTGGATCATGAGGTCAAGAGATCGAGACTATCCTGGTCAACATGGTGAAACCCTGTCTCTACTAAAAACACACAAAAAAAATTAGCTGGGCATGGTGGCACGTGCCTGTAATCCCAGCTACTCGGGAGGCTGAGGCAGGAGAATTGCTTGAACCCAGGAGGCGGAGGTTGTGGTGAGCCGAGATCGCGCCATTGCACTCCAGCCTGGGTAACAAGAGCAAAACTCCGTCTCAAAAATAAAAAATAAAAATAAAAAAATAAATAAAAAGCTATGTTAATGTCGAGATCCCTGGCAGTTTGGGGCAGGCTACGATTTCTCCTCTGGAGTGAATCTTATCGTGACCCTTTGGGTGTCTGGAGGGCCCTGGCAGAATCCCTTACCATGGCCTGGCATCTTGCTGGTATTCCCATTGAGGACTGCTGGGGAGAACGTGGCTGGCTCAGGACACAGCCCTCATCATCATGGCAGTCCCCACGCCTTGCAACCTAAGTGCCTGTGCGATTGGTGATGGGTAAGGAACAGAACATCATTTTCATATACAAGGAACAGCACACTGTTTTCTTCCCTGAAGAGAAGCTGGGCCTCCTCCCTGTTTGGCCGTCACACTCAGCCATGGGCCCCAGCCTGGCTGATGGGAGGGAACAAAAAAATATATGGGCCTTCTGAGCAGATAGCTCTGGTTTTGAACCCCAGCTATGCTACTTAGTAGCTGTGTGGTCTTAGGGAAGCTACTTCACTTCTCTGAGCTTCATTTTTGTCCCGTGCAAGATGGAGATAGCAATTCTCTGGTAACTCAACTCTATCCTCATCACTTAGTGACTCTTATGTAAATCCATGGCTTCAATTTTTTAAATTTTTAATTAAGGTCAAATTTACTTGCAGTTAAATTCACACGTTTTAGGGTATAGTTCTGTGGGTTTTGACAAATGCATACAGTTGTGTAACCACATCACAATCGAGACGCAGAGCAGCTCCAGCACTCTCCAAAATTCACACCCTCCCCATACCTCCTTACAGTCAGCCACTCCCATCTCTGCCCCAGGCAACCTCACATCTGATTCCATCACCAAGGATTAGCTTCACGTATTCTAGAGTGTCATATAAAAATTGCATCATGCAATACTCTTTTATATCTGACTTCTTTCATTTTTCATGCTGTTACATGGATCTGTAGTTGGTTTCTGTTGAAGAGGAGTATTCCATTGTATAGCTGGACCACCATTTGTCATCTATTCACAATCCATGTACATTGGGTTGTTTCTGTTTGAGGATTATAATGACTAGAGCTGCAATGAATTATTTTGCAAATCTTTCAGTGGACAAATGATTTTAATTCTATTGGGTAAATAGGAATGCAATGGCTGAGTTATATAGTACATATATATTGAATTTTTGAAGAAACTGCCTGTTTTCCAAAGCAGTTGTGCAATTTTCTATGTCCCCCATAATATATGAGAGTTTTGGCTGCTCTGCGTCCTGGGAACATTTAGTGTTGTCCGTCTTTTAACACTTTAGTCATTCTAGTGTGAAATGGTATCTCACTGTGGCTTTAATTTGCATTTTTCTCATGGCTAATGATGTTGAGTACTTACGTGCTTATCGGTCATTTGGATAATCTATTTTGGGAAGTGACTGTTCAAGCCTTTTGTGTGTCTGCAATTTTTACTAGCGAGTTTATTTCTTCTTATTTACACATCACTTCTGGGCTCTGAACAAATATACCAATGGAATTCTTTATACTGCTGCTTGTATGTTTCTAAGGAACCTCAACTGAACGTAAAGGTAAACTTGTAATCTTCTATCTCACTCTTCCTCCTACGTTCTCAGACCTTGGCCTCTACCACTGACACATTCTCTAGTAGATGACCTCATCAGCCGTAGAGTGGCACAGACCAGAAGCCTAGGCGGCATTCCTGATACCTCTTCTCTGTTTCCCTACTCCCATCCAATCCGTCACTTTTCCTCCTACCTATCTCTCGAACTCATTCAGTTCCTCCATCTTCACCACAGCCTAAGCCACCATCATCTCTCACTTGCATTACTGCGATAGCCTCCTTTCTTCCTTCCTTCCTTCCTTCCTTCTTGCCTTTCTTTTTTTTCTTATTTTTCATATTTTTTTTCTTTTTGAGATGAAGTCTCACTCAGTCACCCAGGCTGGAGGGCAGTGGTGCCGTCTCAGCTCACTGCAACCTCTCCAGCCTCAGCTTCCTGAGCAGCTGGGATTATAGGTGCTCACCACTACAGCCTGCTAATTTTTGTATTTTTAGTAGGGACAGGGTTTCTCCATGTTGGCTAGGCTGGTCTCAAACTCCTGGCTCAAGTAATCCACCCATCTCAGCCTCCCAAAGTGCTGGGATTAGAATCTGTTTCATTTGTCATGTGTCCCGGGCACGTAACACAAAGGCCAGCTACATAGCTTATGAGGCCCAGTGCAAAATGAAAACACAGTGCTTCTGTTCAAAGAGCCGGAAAAAGCGTCATGGAAGGTGCTCAGCTATACAGCATTTCCCCTCCTTCTGTATTCTCTCTCACTTGATTTGTCAAGGTATTTTTAGTTGCTATTTAATGTCATGCTAAGTTAAAAAACAAATTTAAATTATCATGAATTTTCACCATTTGTTTTTATATTGTAGGATGCAAGTTATAAATGAAAATATGAGCATGGACTTCATATGTAGAATCAACACAATTACACAATTCACATTCCATAGCTCATACGTGTGCACGTGTGTCATTCTTACCAGAACAGTGGAGACGCTACACAAAACCCGCTCAACGGTTTCTCACTTCCTGACACCCACACACTTCAGCAACACTCTCTACCTCTGGGTCATGGACGCTAAGGAAGGACTGAAAGGACAGGAGCTACAGGCTGCTCTCTCTTCTCCTTTCTCTGTTCGATGCAAGTACTAACCAGGCCCAGCCCTGCTTAGCTTATGAGATGAGACTGGGCACCCTCAGGGTACTGAGGCCTTAGTGTCCTTCCCTTTCCTTTATGTCATCTCAACACAGGGGTCGGTTAGCACAGGGAAATAACTCCAATAAGAGAGGATACAATAGGGTTCCTCAGTCATTTGCATCTCTTCAAATGTCATTGCCTTCTTTCTGTGTACAAGCGCATTCTGGCTTCAGTGGAAATGGGGCCACTCCAGTCTGGCAGTGCCCTGCTCACTCGGTCACTGACTAACAACCCTAACTCCACTCACAGCAGAGTCTCCTGCACACCTGGCAGCACGGCTCCCCAGGGGTGTGGAGAAGATGGCGTGAATGGGGCAGCAGCAAGTGGAGGCCACGCACATCACACGTGGCTCCTCTGCTCCTGGGCATGCTCCCTTGTCCTATAAGACTTTGCTGACAAAATAGAAGTGTAAAGATATCATTATTAATGTGACAGCAGAGTGTTAAATCAAATATGGGGCACTTCTGAGTGCAAGACACGGTGCAACTGACATCGCAGGACTCGGACGGTGGCCCCGCCTAACCCATGGCCACATAGTAGATGTTAATCAATATGTGTTAAGTAAACGAATGAAGGGTTGTCACCTGATAGAAGATAAGCAGTTCTTCTGGTTTTGATACAAACTAAAGGCCTCCCTCTTCCATCACCTTGGAGATCCCACATAAATGTCAGAGGGGCACCAGTGCCTGTGATTGCCTCTGTTTCTGGAGAGGAAAGAGACATTTGCTCTCACATGTCAGAGCAAGAGGAAGAGTGAGGGCACGAGGGTTCAAGCCCATGCCTGCCTTTTCCAGAATGCATATTCTTTTCCACGATCTTATTCCACTCCTAAATCCAGAGAAGCTCCAAAAAACTAGTGTCCTGGGAAAAGGAGTGAGGGCCTGGGTGCTCCAGATGGCTCAGTGCCTGGCAGGACTGGCTCTGCCCATCAGGCGGGCATCAAGGGAGAGGAGGGCTTTTCTAGCTCAGAATGCAGCTGTGACTATAGCAGGGACCCAGAGACATCCTCCCATCCCTAGGCTGTACACTGCCTCCCCTCAATTGACTGTTGCTATGTGAAATGCAAAAACAATTGTGCCTCAGGCTGCATTTAAGAGAACCCCTGGCTGAGAAAACGCAGGGCAACCTGGTCTGTGGGGTTTCTGGCTCTGCCATATACTAGCTTTGAGCAAGTCACTTGATTTCTGTGTGCCCCTGTTCCCTTTGCATACCTGGCATCCCGTCATCAAGCATTCATTTCAGGGTCATTGCTAACTCCCTGCCCCAGGTACTCTCTCCACATCAGATGTCCTAATGTGTGGTGCAGAGAAATAGGGGCAGGGGCTTAAAGTAGGAAACATGGGTTTCAGTCCCAGTTGTGCCTCCGTTGGCCCTGTCACTTCAAGCAAGTCATCTACTCTATCTGAGCATCACTGGCCGTACCTGAGAAACGGGAATAATAACTGTGCACGTCTCGTGTATCATTCACTACCAATCAAATAAAATGAGTATGCACTGACATGCATTGTTTGTCTTTACAGTAGCCTGTGACATGGATTCAGTTATTGTCCCCACTCCAGGGCTGAGGAAACCAAGATTCAGATACATTGAGAACCTAAAGTAAAATACAGATGCTGCCTGGCTCAGATTATCATCACTATTCCGATATACTAATAAAGCAAACGCCTATGGAAACAGTTCCAAAAGGTCACGAGGAAAGGCTGTATTTGCTTTATTTCCCTGCAGGATAATGACCTGATTTATCTCAAGTCCAGCCACAGAACACATAAGAAGTTTATGTGAGCCAGAAGCCATAGCCACACAGGTGTGCATGAGTGGTTATAGCAAGGTTAGCTGCTGTTCTGCTCAGAGGGAGAGGGCTGGATGAAATGGCCCTGAACACCCTCTCTAGTCACCCAGGATTCATCAGAATGTCTGGGCAGGAGCAGATGTCCCTTCCCCAACCCCCTGCTCATCTAGAGGGCTGTCCAGCCAGAGCCTGGTGGGAACTGGGCCTTCTCTGCTTAAGTAGGAGAAAGACCTGCTGGGGTAATGCAGCTCTTTGGCAGGGAGGCCGTGTCTTCCACTCTTGTCAGGTGGTCGAGGGAGAGGGAAGCACTGAATTAGTACATGGGACAGAAAAACCAAATGCCTTGCTGTTCCTGCAGGTGGTCTTTGGACATTAAAGCCTCCATCAATAGCCCTTCTGTTCCCATCAATTATTCTGAAATTACGATCTTAAAATGTACATGTGAGAGCTAAAAAAGGAAACCTAGAGATGGACTCATTCTATAATCTCAATTTTAAAACATTTTATTGTTGATTATACATACATGTAGAAAAAGTTATGTAATGTATATAATATATGTACATGTAATATAGACATATATACAAACACATACACACAATTCAATCACTGTTACGTAAAAAGTGAGCCCTCCAAGCCACAGGGGAAAAGTGCCCTTTTCTAGGGCTGCGTCTGTCCCAACCACTAAGCATAGTTGCTCGTCGTTCTCTCTCTTCCCTCCCCACCACTTCCTTACTCTTTCATGAATCGCATATTTTTTGAATGCTCATTGTGCTCAAGGTCTCAGACAGCGCAGACTGGAGTGTGGGGTAAGTGCTTTAATTCTTTCCCTCAAGGATTTTACAGTCTTGGAGGGGATCGCAACCACACAAATAACTATACAACAAAGACAGTGGTAAAGATCAAAGAAGGATGTAGGAATGAGAATATAGCTATGAGAATCACAGGACAGAAAATGAAAGCTACCATTGGCATAGAGGCATTGATGCAGAGCCTTGATGGGACAGGACTTGGGCCTGCAGGGACGAGGAAACCACTTTACACAGAGTGGAGAGCATGAGAAAGACAGCTGTGGTGTGGGAGGAGGACATGGCCTGGTTGGAGCCTAACATTCATTAGGACAGTGGTGGGACAGGATGTGGGGAGAGAGGCTGGGTGCAGAGGAGAGAAAGGCAGGCCCTGTGTGGGCCCAGCAGAGCAAACTGCGTGGTATGGCTCAGGGAGGGAGAACCCCCCACTTCTGGTCTGGCCTTCTGGGGATCCCCATGTCTCTCGCTGCATAGACGAGTCCGGCATCAGGGTGTGAAGACTGGAGTTCCAGCTGCAGTAACCCTGCTTACCAGCTGTCCTTCCTCAGGGAAGTCACGACTCCCCTGTGCCTCAGATTTCATGTCCTAAGAGGGGGATAATAACCCCTTTCTTGCCTTGCTCAGAGGTGGGTGTGAGGATTAAATGGTCATGAACATAAAGATATCTCTGAACTCGAAAGTGTGGCACAAATGCAAGGCGTTACTTTCATTGCCTTCTAGCCCCAGGAGTTCTCCACATTTCAGGTGCATCAGAGTCACCTGAAAAATCTAGGGTTTTGGCTTTTGGCTGTGAAAAACTGTCTGGAAGCCAAAAATTGAACTGCGCGTACCCTTCTACTATCAATGCCAAGAAAATGGCTCCACCCAATCTACAGATGCACTTAAAACCAACGTTTGATGAGCAGCACAGGACCATGATTCTGGAGAAAAGGCAAAGACACCGGGAGAGACCCCCAATCAACTTGGCCGCCTGCCTGCAGGAACTTCCAAGATGGCAGTGCAGGAAGGGGAACCAAAGCACAGCATGATGGTCTCTCTGAGCTGAGGACACAGTGAGTGGAGTTTGGGGAGGCTGAGGTGGCTGGAATTCAGAGTGCAGAGTGCCAGCAAGAGTTATGTAGAGAAAGGCCTCCAGAAATCGGCCCGGGCCCTCCTTGAATCCATGGCTGAACACTAAGCTGCATAGGTATATGGAGACATTCCACAGGACGGATCAAATAAGGACTGGAGGCTGCAAGCTGAACAATGGGCAGGGCTCATACAAGGCTTCTGACCAGCCAGAGTCAAGAGACCTCCATGGTATTCAACCAGATGACAGATGATCACGCCTTATAGTAGGAATAAACCAGCCCTGGAGTAGCAAATGCTCTAGGTTTGCCCCACACAAGCTTCAGCACAGGTTTTGAAAGGATCAAGCTGATCCCAAGAACAAAGTCCAACACTCTCTTTCCTTCTTTCCTTCTTTCTCTTTCTTTCTTTCTTTCTCTTTCTTTCTTTCCTCTTTTCTCTCTTTTTCTTTCTTTCTCTCTCTTTCTCTTTCTTTTCTTTCTTTCTTTCTTTTTTCTTTTTCTTTTTTTTTCAGGATCTTGCTCTGTCACTAAGGCTAGAGAGTACAATGGTGGAATCACAGCTCACTGCAGCCTCTACCTCCCAGGCTCAAGGCATTCTCTCACCTCAGCCTCCCAAAGGTATGAGCCACCCAGCACAGCCAGGGACATTCTTCTTAAGTATTGAGAAGAAATAAAACTCAACCTAGAATTCAATATCCATGGAAAAGAAACCAACAATGAAGGAGAAATAAATACTTTTTCAGACAAAAAAAAAATGCTAAAATTTGTCACCAACAGACCTGACTATAAAAAATGTTAAAGTTCTTCAGGTGGAAGGAAAAATGATACCAAATGGAAAATTGGATCTACAAAGAAATGAAAGTGACAGAAATGGGATTGATGCGGGTAAAGATAAACAATCTTTTTCTAAATTTAAAATTTCTTGAAAAGATATTTGGCTCTAATGAAAAAATAAAAACAATGCACTGTTGGACTCATATTTAGAAGGAAATCTGTACAATAACAGCATAGAGGAGACGGGGATGGAAATAAACTGTGGGGAGGTTTTTATATTATATGTGAAATATTATGTATTATTTGAAAGTGGACAGTGAGAAGTTAATAACAAATACTATAAACCCTAGAGCACAGCTAAAAAAAATAAACAAACAAACAAAATAAGCCGATCCTGAAGATGAAATGGAATACCAAAAAATACTCATCTGAGAGAAGTCAGGGCCAGACACAGGGGCTCACACCTGTAATCTCAACACTTTGGGAAGCCAAGGTGGGAGAATTGCTTGAGCCCAGGAGTTTGAGACCAGCCTGGACAATACAGGGGTAGACCCCATCTCTACAAAAAAATTAAAAATTAGCTGGGCATGGTGGCATGCAACTGTAGTCTCAGCTACTCGGGAGGCTGAGGTGGGATGATCACTTAAGCCTGGGAGGTCAAGGCTGCAGTGAGTCATGATCATGCCACTGTACTCCATCCTGGGCAACAGAGTGAGATTCTGTCTCAAAAAAAAATTTTTTTTTTTTTTAATTAAAAAAATGTCAGGAAGGCCAGGCGTGGTGGCTCATGCCTGTAATCCCAGCACTTTGGGAGGCCGAGATGGGCGGATCATGAGGTCAAGAGATCGAGACCATCCTGGCCAACATGGTGAAACTCCATCTCTACTAACAATACAGAAATAATTAGCTGGGCGTGGTGGCACACGCCTGTGGTCCCAGCTACTCGGGAGGCTGAAGCGGAAGAATCGCTTGAACCCAGGAGGTGGAGGTTGCAGTGAGCTGAGCTTGTGCCACTGCACTCCAGCCTGGCGACATAGTAAGTCGCCATCTCAAAAAAAAAAAGAAAAAAAGTCAGGAAAAGTGGAAAAGGGAAAAAAGACAAATAAAACAAATCATAAAACAGCAAGGTAATAGGTGGAAACCCAGCCCTATTGATAACTAAATTAAATGTAAATGATCTTAACAGTTCAATTAAAAGATAGATTGACAGGCTGGATTTTTTCTTTCTTTCTTTCTTTCTTTTTTTTGAGACGGAGTTTCGCTCTTGTTGCCCAGGCTGGAGTGCAATGGCACGATCCCGGCTCACCGCAACCTCCGCCTCCTGGGTTCAAGCAATTCTCCTGCCTCAGCCTCCCGAGTAGCTGGGACTACAGGCACACGCCACCATGCCCAGCTAATTTTTGTATTTTTAGTAGAGACGGGGTTTCACCATGTTGACCAGGATGGTCTCAATCTCTTGACCTCATGATCCACCCGCCTCGGCCTCCCAAAGTGCTAGGATTACAGGCATGAGCCACCGCGCCCAGCCTCTTTTTTTTTTTAAAGCCAGTCAAATTTAGCAGTGGGGGATTGTAAACCAACTTTAGTCACACTAATGTTAATAAGTTCTGATAACCCATGACCATCGGACCAGCCTTTCCTTTCTTTTTTTAAACAGAGTCTCACTCTGTCCCCCAGGCGGAAGGGCAGTGGTACAATCTTGGCTCACTGCAACCTCTGCTTCCCGGGTTTAAGCAATTCTCCTGCCTCAGCCTCTCCAGTAGCTGGGATTACAGATGCCCACCACCACCCCTGGCTAACTTTTATATTTTTAGTAGAGATGGGTTTTCACCATGTCGGCCAGGCTGGTCTCAAACACCTAACCTCAAGGGATTCACTTGACTTGGCCTCCCAAAGTGCTGGGATTGCAGGTGTGAGTCACTATGCCAGGCCCAGGCTGGATTTTTAAAAGCCAGATCCAACTAAATGTTATCTATGAGAAAACCACTTTAAATTTAAGGATGCAAATAGGTTAAAAGTGAAAGGATGGAGAAAGATGTCACGTGCTGTGTTAGATTTCTATGGCTGCCATAACAAATTATTATAACACAGGTGTGTGGCTTACACAATACAAATGTTTAGTCTTATAGTTCTATAGGCTGGAAATCCAATGTGGATGTCAGTAAGCTAAAATCAAGGCATTGGGAGGGCTGCATTCCTTTCTGAAAGTTAGTGACCTTGTCTCTTCCAGCTTCGAGAGGCCACTCACATTCCTTGACTCGCAGCCTCTTCCTCCAGCTTCAAAGACAGCAGTGATGGGTCTAGTCCTTCTCTTATCACACTACTCTGACCATTGTTGGGCCAGCTCACACCTTACAACTACAGCCAAAAAAGTTGTCTGCGTTTTCGGAATTATGCCATTAGGTTGGCTCCCCCTGGACGATCAGAGATGATCTTATCATCTCAAGGTCCTTAATTTTAATAGCATCTGCAAAGTCCCTTTTGCCATCGGAGGTAACATATTCACAGGTTCCTGGGATTAAGATAAGGACATTTTTGGGGAGTCCTTATTCTATCTATCACACATGCAAACATTAATAAAGAGAAAAAAGCTGGAGTGACTATCAGATAACTGTATGTGAAAAAATCATCAAAATAGAACATAAGTTGGACCACATAAAAGTTTCAATCAATTGAAAAATATTGAAATCATATGGAGTATGGTCTCTGACCACAAAGGAATTAAGTTAGAAATCAAACATAGAAAACTTGGAAGTAAATAGCACACTTTTAAATAACAAGGGAAACTACAAAATATTTTGCACTGAATGAAAATGAAAATAAGATTTGTGAGCTGCAGGTAAAGCAATGCTTGGCAGAATGTTCGCAGTGCTTTACATTAAAGTACACTTTAAGTGCTTACATTAAAAAAGAAGAAAGTTCTAAAATCAATAATCTAAGCTTCCACCTCAAGAAGCTAGTAAAAGAAGAGCAAACGGAAACAAAAGTAGGTAGAAAAAAGGAAACAGTACAGGTAAGAGTAGAAATCAATGAAATAGAAAATAGAGAAAGAGAAAAAGAACACCAAAATCTGCTTCTTTGAAAAATCATAGCCGGGCGCGGTGGCTCACGCCTGTAATCCCAGCACTTTGGGAGGCCGAGGCGGGTGGATCACGAGGTCAAGAGATCGAGACCATCCTGGTCAACGTGGTGAAACCCCGTCTCTACTAAAAATACAAAAATTAGCTGGGCATGGTGGCACGTGCCTGTAGTCCCAGCTACTCGGGAGGCTGAGGCAGGAGAATTGCT